>VCJN01002362.1:0-156955 GCA_006384855.1 Tetraselmis striata | reverse complement strand
CCCCCCCCCCCTCTATTTTTTTACCCCACATATAGAGCGTGAAGCGCACTCGGTAGAGCCGTCATGGCAATCCAATGACTGATTGACTGGCTGACGGACTGATGCGCTCATGGTATGCGGCGCCCGCTCTCGTAGGCAGTGACGCCGGACAGCCTGGCACGCCTGTTCCGGCGCTTCCCCGGCATGGAGTACTGCGACCTGAAGAAGGACACAGCCACGGGGAAGAGCAAGGGCTACGCGTACGTCAACTACTCCACGCCGAGGGCCGCGGCCGCGGCGGTGGAGCAGCTCCACGGCAGCGAGTTTCCGGCCGGGCACCGCATCAAGGCAACCCCCTCGCTGATTAGGAGAAAGGGGTGCCTGGCGCCTTAGTTCCGGGGCGATAAGGAGCCATGTCATGGGATGGGACCTTAATTAGACATAGAGGTATCCTTAGTATTTCCACTATAAGCGATTACACGGTTCTGGAGCACAGTATGCTAAGACCCCGTAGAGGTGCCACCTAGCTCAGTACACGTAGGAACTGAGTCTGCTCCGAACGCCGGCTACAGCACACGCCACGGCCAACCCAGCTGCTAGGGCGCTAATTCAGCTGCCGCGTCTCGCTGCGCGGCACTCCACCCTTCCCACGCTGATAAAGGCTCACTCCGCCACTGGAGCATGGGTGGCGTTGGCCCTTGCGCCTTTTTTGCCCTCCCCCCCCTCCCATGCGCGCCCTGCTCGTTTTATAAACCTAGACATAGACAAATACACATACAGATACATAAAGAAACACATATACATCTAAGTTTACACGTACATATACACATATTTTGACCAACATGTCAAGATGGTTTCGGAGCATTTGCTCATCGAGGCAGGTAACCATCGAGCCGGACTCGGGAACCACCGCACAGCCTCCGGTCAACTGGCGCGCCCGACCAGGGGCAGCCGTCCGAGGGAAAACAGCCGCGCTCATCCGGGCTAGGAAACCTTAACGGCATAGAGGCAGCAGTAGCAGAGTTGCTGCCTTGTCGGACCGCCAGGGGATATTCCCTCAACTACTCCCGCAGAGAATATAGCGTTGGATGGAATGAGGTCAAGAATGCTGAACCCGGTGTGCCTCGCCGGGCGGCATGAGCCCCTGGTTTGTCTTTGGCGCGGGGTGATGGGCGCCTTTGATTGTATGCGTGACTGGCAGGTGATGTTCGCGGAGCCGCTCGGTAGCCGGCAGGGCGGCCGCTCCTCGGGCAGCAAGGTGACCGCGGAGGCGGAGGGCTCCAGCGACTCGCGCGCCTCCGCGCACTCGCGCTCGCGCGCGGTGGAGGACCCCGCCGCCGTGCGCAGCTGCCACGCGGAGGTCGTGTCTGTCAAGGTGCGCCGGCGCCGCCCCGGTTGGGAGCGCCTGGAGGCTACACAGCCCTACATGGAAAGGATGTTGTGGGGGGGGGGGGGGGGGGGGGAGGGGGTTCCACACACCAAGGATCTGCAATCGGTATGTATGTATGTATGTATGTATATATATATATATTAATTGTGTATGTGTGTGTGTGTGTGTGTGTTTGTGTGCAAGAGTGTGTGTCTAGTGGGCGGATAAATATACAGTAATAAATATACGGAACGTATAAAAAAGTATAGAAAAATGAGTTATTATAACAGGAGACAGAGAGTGCTAACAGGGGGGGATCTAGTTCGGGTGCCTCGCCACATCTCAGAAGGAGCGGGCGGGGTGCAGCCAAATCTTTGTTTTGTGAAGCGATCCCGGCACATAGCGATGTTAGTACTGCCCATTATATCATGTATCATTGCGGCGAGATGCGTACCGGCATACACATGCATCATGAGGCTTAACTTGATCAGGCGTTAAGTCTTGATATGGGTGTGCGATTGACTGCGCACTGGAATGCTTGTGAACATCATTCCAGTGAGCAGAATGGGGGCAGCATCGGGTCGGAACACTGCGTGTACTCGGCGCTCTCTTATGGCTATTTATGTTTGGACTGTTGTGTATTTAGGCGGCTCATACGTTTCTTTGCCGCTTATATTGATGGGCACCAGTGTAGATATATACTTCTCCACATAATACAGCTGCCGAAGGGGGCAGCCGTACACCTCACCACATCGCCTCGCACTTTAGCACGTCTAGAAATCGCCACAAAGCCAGAACACCCTGAGCACGCTGTATTCAGCTCCTTATTCAAAGGTGCCGATTGGATTGCGATCACACACCCGGCCCAGTGGGCGGCGCCGGCAGCCCCCCCTGCGCACGGTGTGCAGAGCGGCTGCGTCCCGACCTGCCATCGCTCCCCGTATACAGTCAGCGAATGTTAACAAAGTATTTTCGGACAAGGGGCCATGTCCAGTCACCCGGGCATGGACTCTCCGGGACTGTTTCCTCCATAGCTTGATGTCATCCAAGGTACTTCTTATTCAGCTGATACTCTAGAGGAGCCACTTAGGCCGGGCGGTCCACACGCCCACACCCGTCGTCACTCGAGAAACGTACGAGTGAAACGCTCACAGACACAAGGGGAAATCCTCTGGGGCCAACTTTAATGCCACCCTTCCAGCAAGAGTACCCACCCACCCACCCACCCGCCCAATCAGCGGCTCACTCCCTGGCTGCTGGCGAGTGCGAGTGCGCGCGTCCGCCTCCAGATGACTGACCTCCGGACCACCGCCCGCCGCCCGCCGCCGTGCAGAAGGCGCCCCCGCCGGAGCTCAACCACGTCCAAGACTCGCTGTCGGCGCTGTGCACCTCCCCGGACGGGGACGACCCTTTATCAGGTGGCACCTCAAAGGAAGGGGCCCGGCGGGGGGGGGGGGGGGAGATTTCTTCAGGGGGTAGCCAGCCCCACCGGGATGCCCGCACCTGCTGCATTTCACAAGAGCTGAGCTCCATTTCACATTTCTGCAGCACACTCCGACCCCTCTTTGCACGTTTATTGTATTGCCTCCCCCCCCCCCCCCCCTTTTCTAGGAGCAGCAAAACAATGAAGTTGTGATGATCTTATTCTGATTATAGCACTTTGGGTGTTTTAGGGGGGGGGGGGGGGGGGAGGGATAACGCCGGAAAAGGAAAAGACTACCCCAATTTAATTGCTTTTGCGGTCGCATCGTTTGCCTTATTACAGTCGATGGATGTCGCCGTGCAGAGGGGCACTCGGGCGGCGCCGTGGACGGGGTGGCCAGCAAGCGGCAGACGGGCGAGGCCGAGCGGCAGGCGCGGGAGGGCGGCCGGCCGCTGCGCGGGTGGGGGACCGTGGCGCAGCTGGCCTCGTCCTCCGACTCCCCCGAGGTCCGCCGCCCCTGTGTCGCCCACCACCGCACCACCCCTGGCTATAGCAATGCTCAATGCCCAACGAACCAACGAACCACTCTATGTCGTGTTCGTGACAGTCGACATTCATGTCATCCCTCACCTGTTTTCAAATGGAGTAAACGGAGGAGCTCGTACTACCGTTTAAATAGCCTATAGCTCTTCGTAGAGAAAACCGTTCCTTAGGGACCTCGTAACACCCTCTTTATAGCATCTTAATGCCTCTTAGTGAAAAGAACCGTTCCTTCCTGACCTCTCAATCAAACGATAGCTAGCGAGAGTGGAATCAAGAGGGTGAAGCACCACCTCATGTGGCCCTTCCGGTGTCTCGGCGTATGAGAAGTGCCGTCAGTATGTGAGGAGGATACTTTAATTTTGCCGGCGAGGATGGTGGCGACACTGGGGCTACGCACCACCGAGCGACCACGGCTTATGGCAGCCGCGGGAGCCAGCCGATTTGCCACGTACTGCCCTAATACCAGATGGGCGCTGTGGTAGCGGCATCACACGTCGTTTCCGAGTGCTGTGTCGGTGTCGTTACGACCTTTTTCACAACGAGCCAACTCTGCGGCACCTGGGGAGGATGTTGCCGATCCTTCCAGTTTAGGGTTGCCGGACGGACGGGCGCCGAGCGGAGCGTGTCGTGCGCGCCCCTGTGCAGGGCCAGGTCTACACCTTCCTGGAGAAGCCGCTGCCGGACTACGCAATCAAGCACGTCTTCTCCGCGCACGGCGAGATCGCGAGCGTTACCGTGCACGCGGACGACCCCAGGTGGGCGACACCCCTGCGTGTCCCCGGGCGGGCGCACGCGCCTCTCTCGGGGCGTACTCCTTTGCCTGCTTGCTGGGACGCCCCGTCTGGTGTCGGTTGCTGCGGTCGCCGATTCCCGTTTGTTGCCTTCATCGCTCTCTACATCCCGCTCATCCCTCGCTGCAGGTACGCGCTGATCCGGTACGCTGCACTGGATTCCGCCATCCAGGCCCTGCAGGTAGCCTCCCCCCCTCCCGGCCTTCCTGAGCACAGGCTGTCACCCGTCGTCTCGGCACCGGCACCCATGCCCCTGCCACACCGCCGATGTCGATGTCGCCGGTGCGATGCGGCCAAGTCTTCAAAACTGACGCGCTGCTCCCCTCCTCCCCCCCCCCCCCCCCCCCCCCCCCCCCTTCCCTCCCCGCCGGGCTGACACGCCCGTCCACCAGGCCCTCGACGGCACCGACCTGTTTGGCATCCCCCTCAGCGTGATGGCGAGCGACCCGCTGCAGGTGGCAAGCCCCCCCCCCCCCCCCCACCCCCCCCCCCCCCGGCTCATCTACTTTGCACCAACCCTATCCTAGGTTATTCCAGGAGGATTATTTATGGAGCTCCCAGTCTTACCATAGAGTGTCTCAGGTGTGTGGGGTGCCCTGCTCTGTGCTATTATAGGGTTTCGTAGGGTTTTGTGAATGGAGTTTGCGCCCCCCCCCCGCCCCCCCCCCCCCCCCTTACACACAACTCATCTCCTTCCCTACTAGAACCTCAGCCATGCGGTACTATAGCTCCGCCCTCGAGTACGGGTACGGGTGTTGCCTCCGATTATCAACCCACGACGACCATGGTTGTCCAACGCCGGCTGACTTTTGGCAGCCTGACGACGAGGGAAATATAATACATTTACCTTGAAATCAATCAGAATGCCACCACAAACACACCGCGGAAACCCCGACACGCGCTGCAAAACCATTCAATGTTTTTGGGACCACCCGACCCAACTTCTAGCGAAAATGCCGGGCTACGCCGCCATTATTGGTTCCGCCGATACCTGAGCGCGAGTGTCCCCGCGTCGATACTCTTTGTGGCGCTTACCTCCTCCCCCCCCCCCCCCCCCCCCCTTCCCCTCCCCCTCGCCTCGTCCTTGCAGGCATCCCGGACGCCCAAGCGTGCACGCGTCGCGCAATGACACCCACGTGGCTCCAGGCCCATGCAATCAACAATTAAAAATTTGGCGCAACTGCGTTGCTGCCAGTCTTTTTTAACTCAGCAGGCCAGCCCGCCTGCCGTCTTGCGGCCCGGCTGCATGAGCCCGCCGTAGCCCGTAGCATGAAGTCCTCTGAAGGCCACCTGCAATCTACAAATTACTCGCGGTCGGTGGGTTTTGTAAATACGGATGAATTTTCGGAAAAGTGCGGTGGCGGAACTCCCGTACCACGTGATGGGGCTTCAATGCATCGAAAGTATTAGGGTTTTCAGGGTTACGCCTGTCCTGCTTCGACTTTTCCCTTGAATTCAATGTGCTTTGCCGCTTCAGTGCCAGGCTATGCGGCCGGTGTTTTTTTGCCTGCCATGTGGTGCCGATGCCAAACATCTTGAGGGCCTCTTCAGCCGCGCGGCCACCCGCCATGTTAGGAGCTGCTCCTAGGGCGCTTGTGATGCACCCAGGATGGCAACTTGCCGCGAGGTGGGCGCGCAAAGCCCATCCGGCTGACATGTTCAAGCATCCCAGCCGAGCTAGCCGTCTGGCGATGTCGTACTCAATGGAGCAGACTCCCGGCTCCTTGCGTTAGTAGCTTCTCTGTGGAGATGCGGCATCTCCGTGTGTCATTGCGTGTGACTCGTGCCATGGCCCGCGTCCATCAATCATGGGGGAACATATAACCTTTTACTTGCAATTACGGTTATATCATAATTGATGCCCATCCGGTGGCGACTACGGAATCACAGCCACGACAGGCAGTCGCTGCTGCATGCTGCATGCTGCGGCAGGCGCCATGTTTCATGCTACTCGTACTGGTTCATCAGGGTATGGGGGACCTATCCGATCCTGCTATCCTCGCCCAACTGCGCGACAAGTACCCATCCCGTGGCCACCCGATCCCAGACGCCGCCCATGATACCCCACAACTTGGGGTCGCATGCTCCAATAGCGAAATTCGCAATGTGTTTGTGGTGGAGTGGCTCCATGCTACAAGAAGCAGATTCCTCGGACTGTGCGCCCCGCTGTTAGGTTATGGTAGGTTGACTTTGTTGTGCTTGGAGTATGCGCATGCGCGGTGCAGCAAGAGCGTCGCACTTGTTGTGGCACCGCCGAATATGGAGTGCAGTCCAAAGATATACACGACGCTTCAAAATCAATGGCAAATCCTACTTTGGGTAGGGTCTGTGCTCACGCGCAAGCGAAGCGCGTGGCGTCAATCCTAATATAGGCGTATGTTGGGTAGGAGTGCTGGCTACAACCCCCATATTATATATTGAATTGATTTGGCCGTGAACATTGAGGTGTATGTATATGTAAAAACGAGGCACGAATTTCGCACATCTCGACTTTACATTAGCATAAATATTCAGAAAAATATTCCTACGCGGAGCGCATGAGGAGTCTTTGGCATGGCTGTATAGCAATAGACTGACCAAAGATGTGCTCGCATGGTACCGCGAGCGATCCCGCATTGCGCTTTCCAGCCGCTCATAATGCCCGCGTACATCAGATTTACAGTATTTAAGTATTACACCTGTCATGAGGCACGTACTCGCGTCACCCCTCCGACCTCGCCGAATGTTTTGTAATGCGCATGCGCACCTTTTGGCAGCCGCGTCATATGGTAGCGCGCTGCTAACTCTACACGGTGGGGCAAGCACGTATACCTGTAGTGATTTATACATGTGCTAGATGCAACAACATTCAAGAAATCCAACTTATTTATGGCGCGCGCCGTAACATCTAAAAAACCCCGTGGGTCCGAATTAGGCATAGATCGGTTGTATTTCCGTCAGAATCTACGATTCGAGCAGTAGTTTTCGCACCCCGAACT
The DNA here is from genome assembly GCA_006384855.1 of Tetraselmis striata. Taxonomy (NCBI): domain Eukaryota; kingdom Viridiplantae; phylum Chlorophyta; class Chlorodendrophyceae; order Chlorodendrales; family Chlorodendraceae; genus Tetraselmis; species Tetraselmis striata. Next base: position 149,872 of record VCJN01002362.1, on the reverse strand, counting down.
AATTGTAAACACCCGCAGGTCACCCCGCGTCCCCAGCTCGCAGGGTTTTCGTAATGCGTTGATACTGCTCGAAAAATGCTCATCAACTACTCATGGAGTACAGTTCGCTTACCATTAATTTTGAAGCGTAGTGTATACGCAAAGAAGTAGTTTGCGGACCGACTGTATTGAGGGCGCGTAAGACGAAATTCGACCGACTATTTGTATACTCGTAATGAAACTTCTCGAGCAGTGCAATTTCGGGTACAATTGACCCCTGGCACACAGGTCGGGATGTCATTATTGCAGTGTTCTCATCGCCGCTCCGGCACTGCAATCGACCGCAATGAGCTTCGCCGGGTGCTGGTGATCGCCGCGCGGTTACAAGGCGCCGGCTTTCTGCCTTCCGCCGCGCGGGTGGCGTCAGTCGTAGTTGTAGAAGCCCATGGAAGAGTAGCCGCCGTCCACCTGGGCGGGTTGGGCGGGGCGTCAAGGGGGGTGGACGATGGAGGGGGCCTTCAATGACATAAAGACCGGGCCTTCAACCTAAAGACAAGATGCAAGCCCGCCTCGGCTCTGACCGCAATCCCACGTCGTTCGCTCAAGACAATTGAGGTTGCCCCCGCGCGGAGGCACTTGTGGGGGCGGGCGGGGGGGGGGGGGGGGGGAGGGGGGGCTGCGTCACCTGGATGACCTGGCCCGTGACGTAGCCCGCCGCCGGGGTGCACAGATAGTTGATGAGGCCTGCCGCCAGCGGACACAGCCACAACAACCCAACACTAGTCTCAATCCGATACTGGACCGTGCTCGTGTCGGGCAGGCTTATACAAACAGTTGAGCAGGGCATGTATAATAGGCCACAATCAAGGGTTTGAAACCCTGAGTCTAAACCTAAAATACAAAGCCTAAATCCTAAACACCTACCGCAGATAAAGTGTTGCTGTAGGAGTGCTGGGCGCCCCCTCTTAACGGCTACTTTCCCCGCCATGCTTTGGGTTTGATAAATGTATATGTTCTCGGCCGTTCGTGTCCAGAGAAGACTGCATTATCCTTAAATACATTCAAATGAATTAGGAAAAGTGAGACGATCTTCTGTCTCAATGCAGCAAACGAACCATATTTCTTTTTGATCCGCGGACCAATATTAAATGGCAAAGTGTAAATATCAATGGATGCTCCGCCATACACTTTCGAATTTGTGGGTTCTTAGGGCTGTGGGGTGTTTAGGGTTTGAAACCCTATCACCATGAAGCCCTAAAACTGTAATACAATAATACATGACTGCTGGCGGCCGCGGACATATACTCACCTGCCACCTCCTCAGGCGTGCCCACGCGCCCCATGGGGGTCCGCGCAACCACCTTGGCCTTGTACTCCTCGTTCTGCAGCACCTAGGCGGCCCAAACACGCACAAACACACGCAGCGGATGAGCCTCCGGGCGCGTGACTGCCCACCCCCCCCCCCCCCCTTCCTAGAAAGACGCGGCATACCTGGTTGGCGAGCTCTGTGCTGATGTACCAGGGCGCCACGGCATTGACGCGGATGCCCTTGCGCCCCCACTCGCACGCCAGGTTCTTCGTCAGCTGGTTCATCGCGGCTGTGACGCGCCCAGGCAGGCACACCGGGCCGCGAATAAGCGCGGGCGGTCGTCAGCGTTACAGCGGTGTCGTCAGCATCATTTTAAACTTTGACAACACGTGTACGCAATTAAGACATCATTGCCAAGGATGTCGCCGGCACATATGACATGCCGCCAGAATTTAATCCGGTCCTTCTGGAATTGTTTTGCACTTTTGCGTCGGAAAGGTCGTGTTGTATTCGTGATCTATCCTGAATTATTTTTCTCTGTTTTAATTGTTAATTCCTCTTCGCGCGCGCACGCGGGGGGAGGGGGGGGGGGGGGGGGACGGGGAGTCAGAAACTTGACTTATCCGCAGACCGTTTGTGTTTGTACGGTGATATACCGCCGTTGCGTTGGGCTGTCAACGGCTCCCCACAACAGTGGATAGTTTTACAACAGCATCGAGCCGCCGTTTCTGCGCGGTGTTTGTGCTTGCTCGAAGGTGTACACAGATATAGCACTGCAGTATACGGCCACACATGCGGCCATGTTGATGCAAACATAGCGTGAAGTGGTATTAGCACACTGAAGTGTGGTCACGGTCGTTGTTAGTTGCCAATGGCATCAATGCATGGAACGGGGGCGGGGGGGGGCACCTTTGCTCATGGAGTAGAGGGTGCCGGAGCTCATGGCGGTCGGGCCGCCCGCCACGGAGCTGTTCATCACCACGGAGGCGGCGCCCGATCGCTCCAGCATCGGGTAAGCCAGCTGTGGGAAGATCCAGCGGGGCGTGAGGATATATGTTGGGGGGGGGGGGGGGGGGGGGGGGGCATATTGAGGTCATGCTGGGGAGCTGGCGTGGGAGAGGGAGTGGGGCTATGCCTGGGTGAGGTTGTACGCTGACTCCAGGTTGACGGTCAGCAGAGTGTGAAAGTCCTCCGAGGTGAACTCCACGGTGGGCTTCCGGATGTTTGTCCCCACGTTGTTCACTGCCCGGGGCGCGGCAGCAGGAGAGGTGAGAGCACGGGCCAGGAAACGCGAGGCGTCCGGGGCCCGGCCTAGTGCCCCCGCCCCGAAGCGGCCACTACACTGTGCCATTATCAGTTTAAATGACGGCAGCTCGGCCTACCAAGGATGTCCAGCTTGCCATCGAAGGCAGCCCCAACACGCTCAACCAGCTGCTTCCGCTCCTCCGCGCTGGACACGTCGCAGGGCGAGCCCTGCGCGGCGGCAGCGATCTCACCACTTCGCACCTCCAGATTGCCATTGCCGTTGCCATAAATCACTATGGGTGGAATCAAATCTAAGGGGGGAGTGCCGCAGGGAGTGTGACAAGTGGTCATTGATGACCGGTAATGGTTTCGCGGTGGCTGCTCATCGTACCCAACGGGGGTTGATGACGCCTACCGAGCTTGCGCCAGGTTACTGACCACGGGTACTGCTACTACGGGTAGTAGTGCTGGGAACGACTACTGTAGCTGTAAATACTAAATGTTACGCACCTGCACCGCTAGCCCCGCCGTACGACACTCCGACAGGAAAGTCTCCAGCTCCGCCGCGTTACGCGCGCAGGTGTAGACCTGCGTGGGGTGGGGAGCAGCTCCGTCAGGCTCCAAGGGAGGAGGAGCCTCTGCGGCTACTCGAGTACTCTCAACGATCGCGTTGGCCAGCCAGAGCGCGCTCCATCGGAGCTGCGCCTCGGCGCGCCAGCGGGGTGTTCGCACCCTAGCTCCCAAGCCGGCGAGGTCCTGCACCACAGCACGCCCAATGCCCTTGGTGCCCCCGGTAACGAGCGCGCAGCGACCTGCTAGCCCGAAACGCCGCGACGCGTAGTCGCCGGCACTTTGTGAGGCCATTCCTTCCGAGTTGCTGCAGATGACTGTCGGGGCCTGGGCGGCTGCCACCGTGTGTCAGTGTCGGCGACTTCGTTCTGCTGTCGATCACGCAGATGGCGACTAAACTGCCCACAGCTTGTCAACGTGCGCGGGTATCCCAGTATGCCCAGTATCCCAGTAGGAATAATCCTTGCCGTGGCAGGCGCAGTGGCTAGCAGTGGCAGGCGCAGACGCCGGCGGAGCCCCTCACCTGGCCTGACGCCCCTCCCCCCCCCCCCCCCCCCCCCCCCCCCCCTTCCCCGCGGGCCCGCCCCCTCTCAGTCGCAGCATTTCAAAGTTGAGTCTGGTTTTGCCAAAAAGCTCGCGCAGGCCGTTTTACAGGGTCAAGAGCCGAAATTGGCAGGATGGTTTAGCGAAAGCGTGGAGGGAAAACGGAGTCAGGGGGGGCGCTGCGTGGAACGCAGCGAAAACTGGAAGATGGCAGGCTCAGCTGTTCTAGCTGCTTTTATATCTACTCGTGCTGCACCCAAAAAGGGCGCAACAACAGATGCCAAGTTCCCATACCACTGAGCAGCACTTGTAGCTGAAAAGCGGTTAGGTCAAGGGAGGAAACCCCATAAACTAGTTTAAAACATTTCAGAGTTGGGTCTGGTTTTGCCAGTCTTGAGCGAACGGAGAGAGCGGTGGATTGACGGAGAAGAGGTAGCGCCAAGTCATGAAGGAGGCACTGGGAAGGCCACCGCTGCGGAGTCCTGTTGGACTTGGAAGTGGCGTAGGGGGCGATGTGTCCAAAGAAGAACCATGCGCCAGGTAAAGGAAGAACGTTGGGGTCGATGAAGTCCAGAACGACGTCAGAGTTAGTGGCCCAACCGCCTTGGTAGCGAATGTGGGACAATGGCACACCGATGGCGTTCGCTGCAGAGGCTGCGCCTTTGCGAAGACTGTGCGAGGTCCAGGAGGTGCCAGCAGGGGGGGCAGCGTTGACCAGACGGATGGCTGTGGACAGCCAGTCTGACATTGTAGCCGCAGTCCAAGGTTTTGACTGCTCATCCGAACTGACAGCCCAGAAGTTTGACACAGCCAAGCCAACAGTAACCAGGGGGACTGACTGGACGTGGTCGAGGAAGTGGTGCAGGAGACGGGCTACTCGGGGGTGCTCTGACACTGGGAGGAGAAGTACGCGTAGGTCGTCGGGTCCCCGTCGACCAGCGCGACCCTTCTCTCGGTACACTTGCAGGGTGATGTTGTAGTCGTCGACATGCACGTCTCGCACTCGACAGGACACGCCAGTAAGGCCCCTGGCAAAGAACATAAAGTTGACAACCGAGGCCAGGAGCGAGGGCTCGGAAGTCGTGGTGGTACTCTGGGTAGGGAGCAGACACAATCAGCTCGGCCTTTGTGACGAAGCGGTAGGCTACATCCACAGGTAGAGGGACACGCAAAGGGGCAGCGTCCAGCCGGCGCTGACGCAGCATCAGCCCACGCCTTGCTGAAGTTAGGTGTAGGCTGTCCTTGGCGATTGGGTCGAGATTGTGTAGCTCGAAGAACGTGTTGATTGCAGACAGGTAAGGTTGCAACGACTTAGCTGCGATGTGCCCCCGCTCGCCGATCCAAGCAACATACCGAACGACAGTAGCAGTAGTCGCCTCCAGCGGGCTGATGTTCTCGAAGTCGTGGCTGAACTCCGCGAACTGAGACAGCCGGCCGGCGTAGCTCTTGAGTGTCTGAACGCTGAGGGAGCTGGAGAGTAGGTCGAGCGTCCGCTGGCCCAGCTCGTCTGAGCCGAACGCGTCCTGCAGCCTAGATCGCAATGAAGCAGCCCAGGGAGCGACAGCTTCGGGCTCGTCAATCACGTAAGTGCGTCGTTTTACTGACAGAGTTCCACCGGTACGACTACTGTTCGCAAAGTACTCGGCAACAGCAGTTAGGTTCCCGGCGGTTGGCCGGTAGCTGCTGGACGGGTTTGCAGTAGCATCGGTACGGGTTTGCGGGGCTAGGTTCAGGTAAGAGGGCCGCCCCGCGCGCCCTCCGCGCTCGTAGCGCCTGTCACGCGCGTAACGTACCCGCGCGAAACTTGGTCGTTGCGAACCAGTTGTAACACGTAGTGTAACAACCGACGGACATAGTGATGGAATGGTACGGCAGGCGGTTAGTTGAGCCGCCATGTGCAGGTGTGCGGATGGTTGAGCCGCACTCGGCTGTAGCTGTAAGAAGCGCGCACCGAGGAAGGTCTAAAGGAAGTCTGTAAGGTGGGGGGGTCAGGTCCTGAGACGGGGCGCTCATCTCGCCGTTGAGCTGCAAGGGCGCGTCTTGCGGCGGTCACCGAAAGGTGGCCTCGCAAAGCTCCAGCAGCTCCGACGAAAGGCGCCCCACACCGTCACTCGTGCTCACCTTCGCGGCCACGCCCGCGTCCACCGCCACGTCTTCGCCCACGTCCGCGACCTGCCGCTGCAGCCGCCACTCGAGCAGTAGCGGTCGCCTTCGCGATGCTGGCAACGGTCGCCTCGAAGACACGGCGCTCGTAGTCCCGCGTGAGGTCCCCAAAAATCGCGGAACCCAGATGCTCCGAAGCAGGCTGAAAATGCAGGGCTCGCAGCACATCCGGAACACCTTGATTGGTCACCGTGCACACGCTTGATCTCATTTAGCCTCCGCAGGAAGGCCAAACGAAACCGAAACGCCTTGTCGATGGCCTCGGCGTGGTTCCGAGCTCTCGCGAGGTAGGGGGTGAAGTCCTGGTTGGTGGCAGGGACGTAGGGCAGCAGCTCGTCGAGGGCCACGAAAAGCGCGGCCATGTGGGCCCCGAAACACGACATCCACAAATACTCCTCCTGGGCCGGCAGACGCCGGTCATCCTGCTTGAGGTACTCGTTCGTTAGGTCGGTGCTCAGTGGGAAGAGTCCAGGCACTCGGCTGACCGGTCGAACGGCCTCGTAACCAGACTCTGCTCTCTGCAGTAGTTTTGGCACCGCGAGGTAGTCATCCTCGGCACTCACGGATTTTGCTCCGACACGGCCGCTCTGGGCTAGCTCTAGCAAGTCGGGGCGCTCTGCGGCTCCCCCGCTGCCTGTCGGCTGTCCCGCGATGCGGTGCCCGAAGCCGGAGCCATGTGCCCCTTCTCCATCAACAACACGGTCACGAGCCGTCAATTGAGCTACACCTGTAGCCAGTGCCCGCACATATGCTTGCATCGACTTCAGCGTCGGCTCAGCGACGGGTTCTTCTCCATCTGACATGGTAACGCACGGACGTACGGACGAGAATATCACACTCGGATGGCGAGCCGGGTGTGGTCTTGAACAACCTGGGGTGACCTTGCTCGCAAGAGGTTACGAGACAGTTTTTACATCGCTGCGTGGAACGCAGCGAAAACTGGAAGATGGCAGGCTCAGCTGTTCTAGCTGCTTTTATATCTACTCGTGCTGCACCCAAAAAGGGCGCAACAACAGATGCCAAGTTCCCGTACCACTGAGCAGCACTTGTAGCTGAAAAGCGGTTAGGCCAAAGGGAGGAAACCCCATAAACTAGTTTAAAAACATACCGACAGTAAGAATCGCGTCGATTATAGTATCTTAGCAGATTAGGATTCGTCGCCGCTACACATCAGCAGCGACTACAATAAATAAATGATAAAGGATATATACTTTATGCATGGAGATAGCGTCACTGAAGAGCGTTGGCGCTGGAATATTATATAAAACATCTCCGAATAAGAAGAGCGCTGGCGCTGGAATAATATATAATATACAATATATATAATATATTTACATGAGCATATATATACATATAACATATGCTCATATATAAAATATAGAAAGCATATATAATATATAATATGTAATATATATTTACATGAGCTAGCAGCAGAACATATATATATTGCCCTGCCATTCGTACCTGTATTACCTGTCCGCGGACCCCAGGGACTTATAAATAAAAGGATTACTACGCGCGTACCAAAAAAAGTATATAACTGGCACAGCCAGACTGACCACCAGGGAGGCAATCCTACCCTGGCTGTCATGATCTAAACTAGTTTGTGGGGTTTCCTCCCTTGACCTAACCGCTTTTCGGCTACAAGTGCTGCTCAGTGGTACGGGAACTAGTAACTGTTGTTGCGCCCTTGTTGGGTGCAGCACGAGTAGACATAAAAGCAGCCAGAACAGTTGAGCCTGCCATCTTCCAGTTTTCGCTGCGTTACACGCAGCGATGTTAAGACTGTCTCGTAACCTCTTGCGAGCAAGGTCACCCCAGGTTGTTCAAGACCACACCCGGCTCGCCACCCGAGTGTGATATTCTCGTCCGTACGTCCGTGCGTTACCATGCCTTATGGAGAAGAACCCGTCGTTGAGCCGACGCTCGAATCGCTACACGCAGACGTGAAGGCCCAGTCTACATTGCTTCGCAAGCTTGCAATAGCGTTGGCCCAATTGACGGCTCGTGACCGTGTTGTTGATGGAGACGGGGCACATGGCTCCGCTTCCGGGCAGCGCATCGCGGGACAGCCGACATGCAGCGGGGGAGCCGCAGAGCGCCCCGACTTGCTAGAGCTAGCCCAGAGCGGCCGTGTCGGAGCAAAATCCGTGAGTGATGAGGATGACTACCTTGCGGTGTGAGAGCTACTGCAGCGAGCGGAGTCTGGTTACGAGGCCGTTCGACCGGTCAGCCGAGTGCCTTGACTCTCCCCCCGGAGCACCGACCTAACGAACGAGTACCTCAAGCAAGATAGAGGACCGGCGTCTGCCGGCCCATGAGGCGGAGTATCTTTGGATGTCGTGTTTCGGCGCCCACATGGCCGCACTTTTCGCAGCTCTCGACGAGTTGGTGCCTTACGTCCCTGCTGCCAACCAAGACTTCACCCCCTACCTCGCGCGAGCTCGGACCACGCCGAAGCCATCGACAAGTAAGGCGTTTCGCTTTCGTTTGGCCTTCCTACGGAGGCTTAATGAGATCAAGCGTGTGCACGGTGAGCAAGGTGTTCTGGACGTGCTGCGAGCCCAGCATTTTCAGCATGCTTCTGAGCATCTGGGTTCTGCGATTTTTGGGGACCTCATGAGGGACTACGAGCGTCGCGTCTTCGAGGCGACCGTTGCCAGCAGCGCAAATAGCAACCGCTACAGCTCAGGTAGCGGCAGCGGCAGCATGGCGCGGGCGTGGACGTGGACGAGGTGGTGGACGCGGGCGTGGCCTCGAAGGTGAGCACGAGTGACGGTGTGGGGCGCCTTTCGTCGGAGCTGCTGGAGCTTTGCGAGGCCACCTTTCGGTGACCGCCGCAAAGCGCACCCTGGCAGCTCAACGACGGGATGAGCGCCATGTATCAGGACCTGACCCCCCCCCCCCCCCCCTCCACCTTACAGACTCAATTTAGACCTTCCTCGGTGCGGCGCTTCTTACAGCTACGGTTGAGTGCGGCTCAACCATCCACACACATGCACATATGGCGGCTCAACCAACCGCCTCCCGTACCATTTCATCACTGCGTCCGTCGGTTGTCACTTTGCGTGTTACAACCGGTTCGCAACGACCAAGTTCCGCGCGTGTACGTTACGCGCGCGACATGCGCTACGAGCACGAAGGGCCCGTGGGGCGGCCCTCATACCTGTACGTCCGCCTCGCGACGCGCCGCCTCGATGCGGCCTCGCGTATGGTAGTAACCGATGTTTCGACACCCTCGATAGCCGCCGCTTTGCCGGCATCGACCATCTTCGGGCCGGTGGGTCGCATCACTTCCCGCCGCGGCAACCCGTACGACATTGCGAAAACTTCCCGAATGTATCATACCGGTACGCGTTCTCTTCGTTGGGATAGTGTGCACCTACGGTATCGGGCGGACGCGGACGTCGCGCGGCCCATTGCACACGCTCTAGCCTCTAGCCAACCCACGACTCTCAGCCCCCGACAATGCAACGGCATGTAGTGCCAGCGATACCCCATTATGCGGCGATGGTGGGCGGGTCGCGACCACCACAGCAGGGCATGCGGCGTGCCGCGGGATATCCGTGGCGACCCTGTAGCAGCCGATATGGGCGCCGCCCCCATCCACCAACTTTGCTTTTATCCTCCGCCCCGGTCGAAGGAGTCGGGAAACAACGTACACAGTTTAGGCCCTCTATTTTGATTATGCTACTTTTCTATTAGAGCGGTTTTGACCCTAGTGGCGTATGTATGGTGTCGGCAAACGCAAAATCGTGATGAGAAAGGGGTGGTCAATCGGGCGGCAATTGCGAGGGTGGACCTCGCAGCCGCTGTCCTGAGATATCCACGCGCTCTCAACCAGCCATGACCGCCCTACCTATGTCCACAGAGCGTAGCCCTATGGAGTGAGCAGGAGCTAGTTAGCTTGCCGAGGATGTGCTAGCGGGCAGGTACTGCGGGCGGCGACGCGGATCCCACAGCGCAGGGGCGCGGGCGGGTCGATTATTCGTACAATATTCGGATCACAAAATATCATACGGGTTACCGCGGGAAGTGATGTGTGTGAGCCGCTGCCCTATGTAGCGAAGGGGTCGTCCGGCACGGAGCCGTGTGGAGAAGAGAGATAAGCCGAGCCCCGGCTTGAGCTTGTTATGTGGTAGTAGCGAGAACGGAGGGTGGAAGGTTTAGTACATGTACCGTTTCCGGGGACCTGAGGACTCTGCATGGTCCGAAACCGCGAGTGTTGTGCGGGAAGAAGGCCAACACAACATTAAAAGTGTGGCCCCATCTAGCGGACGATTATGGTTTTATAAGATTCGATGGGTACTTGGTGACCGATGTTCTGGCCTAGGGCGGCACGCTAAGTGCTGCACATCGGCATCCCACTGTTGAAGCACAAGGACTGACCGCGGTCGATTATTGCCGTGGCGCAGCGGCCAGGCAGGGGCAGCCGGTGCACAGCGTGCGTATTCAATGAATTGCCGTATTTTTTAGGCTTATAGACCCACGACTGCGAAAGCGTTACGAAATACGCCCGTTTTAAACCTAAAGGCCAAACCTGGAAAATGGAAAGGGGTTGCGTTGTTGTAAATAGTGTTTTGGAACAAAGGTCTGGATGTCTAGATGTTATTAGAAGGGAATAACCAAATTCGGTTTTTAGATGTATCAGAATATTACACGAATTTATCACGGACCAAATTTTCAAAAAATCGGCTATTCGCCCAATACGTACGCTGTGTGTCGATACCCGCATACCCTAGGGCTAATAGATGGGAAACGAAAACCCAATAACAAAGCCCTGTAAAACATGATTTAACATCCATCGCGGGGCACAATCAGCCTGTGGCTGATCTAAACTACTAAACCTGGTACCGCTACCTCGACTGCGCGCCCGCACCACCAGCCAGTACCTGTGCGCGGTCCCGCGCCCGCGCGCCGCGCCGTGCCGCCGCCGCCGCCGCCGCCAGTGCGCTGATGACCTGCTGATTGTTTTTTTCGCCCCCGGGACAGGACTGGCACCAGTGAAACCCTTGCAGCTAAGACCTGCTGATATAGTAGCGACTAGTCGACAGACCCGATGACGATAAATAAATAATTACATGACCTAGCAGCAGAAGGCGTCATCAGGAAATCACCAAGAAAGGGACAATCAGAAAGGTCCTCTAAAGCAACCACGACGTGGAAGGAGTAACATGAGAAGACGCAGTAAGATGATAAATAAACAAATACTGTAAGTACAATGAGGGCGGCCGCCAGCGTCATATATAAAACTGAAACGGGCGGCGCGTTGGCGACTACCAGTTCAGTTTTTGTAATTCACACCAGTTCCGTCACTGGCCTTAAATTAGTCTTGCGGAATGCTTCGGCAATTTGCTCGATGACTATAACGATCCTAACGGAGCGTCGCCGACCCAGCACGGCTTTCCGTGACTGAATTGCTGCCTGCTGAACGGCCGTCGTAGAGACGCTGCAAGGGTTTCACTGGTGCCAGTCCTGTCCCACTGGGACGAAAACACAACCCGTATAGAGGAGTTCCACAATAAGGTGCCCGTACAGAATTACGGTGTTAAGCATTCGTACCCGTATTTTCGCTACGGAGAACCGCTCCGCCGCAGCCCAGGGCCAGCGCACCGCGCCCGCGCAGTTGCATTGCTGACCGCCGTCGGCACATCGTCATTCCAACCCTAACCGCACCTGACCGCTCCGTGTTGGCCACCCACGAGATGGGCATCCCAGGTCTCCTTACCCTCGTTGACCCCATATGCGAGAAGACCAACTTGTATGCACTGGCCCGCGGGAGGCGTTTAGGCATTGACGGTCACGTTTGGATGCACCAGTTGGGCTACCACCACGCGCAATCCATTGTCTTGGACAAGGACTACGAGCCGCTCGCCAAGCACTTCCTGCAGCAAACACAGTCTGTTCTCGGGCGAGGGGTAGACCTTTTGTTTGTCTTCGATGGAGCACCCACGCCCGCGAAGCGGTCTACAGACTCCGCGCGTCAGGTTAGGCGTGCGAAAGCGTATGCCGCAGTTCAGTACGATGGCGCTGAAGCCGACCCTAAGATGCTGCGCGCCGCTGTTTCCTTGGGATGGCCGGCTGTCGTGGCAGTGTTATCACAGCTCCGCCGCGCAAGGATCCCCTACATCGTCGCGCCCTTTGAGGCAGACGCGCAGCTGTCTTTGCTTGCGCGCGACGGGAAGATATGGGCTGCAGTCACAATCGACAGCGACTTCATCATCCACGGCTTGCCCAGGGTTTTTTTAAGGTCAACTGGAGGTCAGGCCGTTGTCTTCTGTACTCCAAGGCGGTGCTGCAGGATCCTGACCGGTGGCCAGAACTGCCATCCAAGTTTAAGCCCCCGCAGCAGCTTTTACCCATCGTGAAGGATGCTGGGCTGCCTGCTATATTGTGCTTTGGGCTGCTGGACGGCTGTGATTATGGTACCAAGATAAGGGGTGTCGGTGTGGTGAAAGCCGCGGAAATCCTGGAGGATGTGGTTAAGCAGCATGGTGTTGTTGCGCTCCAAGATGTCAGAGGAGCAGTGACTCTGATGGCGCAGGAAGTTCTAAAGCACCTCAACAGGCGGGGAGGTAACCCCCCCCCCCCCCTTCCCAAAATGGTAACTCCAGTGCCGACTTCACATTGTGGAGTGCTATTTTTTCTATTCTTTTTTCTTGCCAAGTGCACTTTTAACAATTCTGCATCACTATTCTGTGTGTTGTGCAGATTTTGATGCCGATGCATGGATACCTACTGCACTTAACGCCATTGATGTATTTCAGCACGCGCTGGCGTATAATCCCGAAACGCGCAAAGTGGAGACTGTCGACCATATATATGCCAATCAACGAGGCCATCACGCGCTGGCCCTGCCTCGGCTTCAACATCAATGATTGTGATGCGGAGGGCAGGGCATTGGGCCTCATCACCCCTGCAGGGGCACCTCAGGAGCTACCTCATGTGAGCAGTATTCGCACTCCAGCCATTGCATGGCAGCTGACAGAAGATATGGTCTTGGGCCCAGAGCTGCGGGAGCCTTTTCCATTACCAAATGAACATGGTGAGTGGCCGGCTGACTTCCGCCCGACCGTTGCACAACTGCGGCACTGGTGCCGTACCAGGCATGGAATGTCTTTATTCTCTGAGGCATCTCGCTCCGACCTAGTGAGGCGGGTGAAGGAGCGTCAATTGGTGGAGAAAGAAATGCAAGATAAGGAAGAGCGGGTGCTATTTCGTGACCCGCATGGCCGCAGTCTCCAGGATCATATTCTGTCCAGTCACCCTGATCAGGCATGGCATTTCGCTGAGGCTACTGATGGCGAATGAGAGGAGCTGCTGCCCACAGAGGGCTGGGTGACTGGCATTCAACAGATTGGGCGCGATGCGCCCACTGTGGATCAGACGCTTTTGCTGTCGCACTGGGAGCACAGATTACACCTGCTAAATGGTGGTACGCGTACAATCCTGGACGACGCCTTCTCCCGCGTTGCGGAGATGCAGCACCTGCCTCACTTTGCGTTTCACCCCAATGAGAACGCAACCATGCCTCGCACTCGGCATGGAGGGAGTCAGAGGTCGGTCTTCTTCAAGTTTTCAGCCCAAGCCAGCCAGCGTATGGAGACAACCTACCACGTGTGGGTGGAGTGCAGCGTGTCAGCACTTCCAGGCTTGCGCCCTTTCATTTCCCGCATCCTGCGTTGTGGCTGCACATGCCCTCTGAGATCAAGTGCATATTGTGTGCATTTGCTCATGCTTATGGTGGTCATTCTGAACCTGCCGCGCCCATGGGGTGAGCCACCCTGCACCTCTTTGCGATGCGCATGGCTGAATCATGGTAACGGCGACACCTACGACGTCACCACCCCCTTGCCTTTCATTCCATTCATGCGCACCAGCTTCACTCCTCAGCGCCTCAGGGACGCAAGTGGGATGGCGAGGCGGGTGCTGCCCGTTTCAGACAATGCAGGTAGGGTGGCGCTACAAGTTCAACCCTGTGCCACTCGCGGACCGCGATGCCGTTCAACATGGCCGCAGCACTGCAGCACGTGTGGCTGCCAGGGAGGCGCTATGGGAGGAGATGCAGCGTGCCCTAAACGGAGACCGATGTGCAGCCGATGTTGCGTGGCGTGGGCTGTGAGCTTGATGTTGTGGCTGCAAACACGTACTTGTGTTGTGTGCATGCAATGCAGGGCAGAGCAACATATGGTAGGCCACATCATAGGCCGGGTGGGACAGGGGCCCTCACCCATACCCTTCCACAGGGTGGGGGATATGTAATCATCATCCACATTATTTTACGTGTGAGACGGTTCAGAAATAGATATTGCATTACATTAGAAGTCTGCCTCTGCAGCCTCTTGCTCTGCATCCACCGCACCAATGGATGCTGAGCTGCAAAGAGGGCGCTGCAGGTTGCACAGATGTCCTACGACATTAAAGGCCTTCTCTATCATATCTACAGAGTATAGAGACAGTTTCTTACCAGAGAAGGCCCTCCAGTTATGCACGCGGCTGAAATGCCGCTCTACATGGATGCGCAGGTTAGACTTCTCTCCGTTGCCCTGCCTCTCATCCGCTGTGTAGTGAAGCTGCCCCTGCCAACGCCGCGCTGGTGCAACAATGCGTGCACCGCGCGCAACAACCAACGCCTCGCACTGGTCAAACCCCTTGTCTGCTGGGATGCAGTCACCCCTCTGCAGGATCTGCAGCCAGTGGGAAACGCGTAATATGTCTGTGTCTGAGATGCGGCCAGGATATGCTTGAGAGGTACCGCAATAGGCACCCACAGGGAGGACTGCAGCCAACAGCTTGGCTGTGTAGGCTGTTTTGTAATCGGAGTAAAATGTCCGAGCTGCTTTCCTGCTGCATGGCTGCTGCAACCTGAGCTCTGTGCAGTCCAGCACAAACCGGACCAACGCGCCGTACGCCTCCCTCCACTCAGGATGCACCCGGTCCAACATATTCGCCGTGATGGGGACGGGGAACTCCGCTTTGAAAAACTGATCAAGGTAAGAAATCCATGTCGGGAAAATGCGGGTGAGGCACGACACCTTGATTCCTGACCACGCACTGATGACGCGGGTCCCCAGCCCAGTGCGTAGCTTCACCAGAGTGACCAGCAAAGCATTCTGCGTAGTGAAGGTCCGCTGTTCCGGTTTCCCGACTGACTCGCGTTGTGCGGTGCCATTAGCCTCCGCCTCCATGCGCTGCATGCTCTGCTTGCCGTTCCAGTAGCGCAGCCGGTCCGCCACTCCCTCGCAGTTCACCCATTCAAAGAATTTCTGCAGAGACTGGGCAGTTGGAAACCCAACAATGTGATTGATGCAAGCATTCCAGGCAGAACCTTCCTTCATCACATTCTCCCATGTGAGCCGGTCCACTAGTCCATCCAGCATGCCGTCAATCTCCGCATTTTTCCTCTCCAGCTCCTTAGCCAGGTTAGCTATCACATTGCCACATGTGTGCTGAGCAGCGCCAAGCTGCGCCT
This sequence comes from Tetraselmis striata, assembly GCA_006384855.1. Taxonomy (NCBI): domain Eukaryota; kingdom Viridiplantae; phylum Chlorophyta; class Chlorodendrophyceae; order Chlorodendrales; family Chlorodendraceae; genus Tetraselmis; species Tetraselmis striata. Next base: position 134,591 of record VCJN01002362.1, on the reverse strand, counting down.
GCACGTGCTCAAGCTGCTCCATCAGCACCTCCTTCTCCCTCGCCGCCTGCCCAAGCTTCTCCCGCAGCCTCTCCGCCTCTATTTTTGCTGTTGAGTAAAGATTCTTGTTGTCCGCCAATTGTTCCTCCAACAGCTTAATTCTCGACCGCATGTGGGAAACCACCAGGGAGTCCATCTCTGATGCACCTGACCGAGGGCGAGGAGCAGGCGGTTGCTGCATGGGCTCATTTAAACCGCCGCGTGGCAGCGGCGAGCCCCAACGAGCCGGGGCACTAGGCGGCAGCCTAGGTGAGGGGGGATGTTCTCCTGCTCCCTAATGCTCGGAGACCTTGGCCTCACTCTAGAGAGGACAGAGGACGTAGCTGCTCGCTGTTGGCTGTTTGTGCTTATGCTCCTGAGCGGTGACCGAAACGCTGCCCGCGGACCTGCCGGCGTCGACGGCTGCACACCAGTGGAGCCTACTGCGGCAGCCATGCCAGCTCCACGGGAGAGAGGGCGCTGACGCACGGGGGTAGCAGCGCTGACGGGCGGCGGCCGCGGCGCTGCCCGTCGCGCGCAGTTTTGGTCAACTGCATCCTTGAACGGCAGAGGGGTTGCACCGGGCTTCAACGCCTTACCCACCGCGCCACCTTTTCTCTTGATGTCCCTTTTGTCGCTGTCCGCGAAGTGGGAGGTGTGTACCTTGTAGCTCCTAGGGTTCTTGAGCACCTTGTCGCGGTAAGTTGGGTCATTGAAGACGAAGATGTCGACGACCTTCCGGTAGTGGTCTGGGTCACGCGCGAGCGTGTCCATGCCATGCGCATTCTTGGTGACCGGTTTGCGACAGTTCGGGTGGCTGCAGCCGCAGTATTCCCCGCGTGCATCTTTCGGGGTGGGTAGCGGAGTGTTTTGCGTCGACATGATGTGGGTATGAGAGGTAGGAGATGACGATGTGGTGACTGGCGACAAGATGTCTGAGCAATGTGGGAGCGACCGAGTCAACAATTCTGCGCGGGCGCGGTGCGCTGGCCCTGGGCTGCGGCGGAGCGGTTATTCTCCGTAGCGAAAATACGGGTACGAATGCTTAACACCGTAATTCTGTACGGGCACCTTATTGTGGAACTCCTCTATATCACGTTCGTTCGCCACATCCGCGAAAGATGCCTCTATACCCTGTACTGGTGTGAATTACAACCAGTACCCTGTACGGGTACTGGTACCGGTAGAGAAGGATCCTTTTCGTAATTGACACCAGTAGATAAGGATTTATCTTGAGCAAGTCGTCGCTGGAGTAGTCACACGGACTACACGTACAGACCCAAGAGTCATCTCTATAAAAGAATTATCCACGGCATCGCAGCAGGCTCGGGCCTCCGTGCTCGATCGGACGTATCATCACCGCGTCGCTAATGATATTAATATCCTGATAATCCTTATCGCGGCCATTTAGATAGGGCGGGCGCGCTGACTGCATGCGGGCGGCTGCGGCGGCGCAGGATCACCGATTACAGTGTTTTTCCCACCCCCGGGACAGGACTGGCACCAGCGAAACCCTTGCAGCCTCTAGACGGCCGTCTGGGCAGCGATCCAGGCATGGAGTAATCCTTATAATGGAGTATGGAGTTTGCCTTTCCGCCGGGTGATTTCCTGATCGCCTTTTGCAGCTAGCTCATGTAACTATTATGGAAAGCCCTGGCTGGGTAGGCGCCGCTCCGTCTGTCAACAAGTAAATTGCCGAAGCGTTCTGGAAGACTAATTAAAGGCCAGTGATGTACCACTGTTTACAAGCACGTCGTACCAGTAATCCTTACCGATTGTCCTTTTCTGGTGAGTTCCTGATAAGGATTATATGCCTCTTGCAGCTATCTCATGCTGTAGCGACTAAGTAAAGTACTCCTTACATTCGATCCAGTATATGCGATCCAGCATGTGCAATACAGACGCACGTACAGTCAAATTCCAAACCACTATTGGTCGAAAACACGTTTTACTTCACATATGCGTATGAAAGTCGCTATCTGCGACTGCCGCCCCCCCCTCACCTGCCGTAGTGGCAAGCCTTGTATATGATACAGTACATCCTTAAATTTATTCTCACATCAGTGCCCTATATGCGCACTAGGAGCAGAGCAACTAAATGCAAGTAGTCCCTACCGTACATCCTTTAAGGATTAACACTTTTCAAAATGCTGTCGCAACTACAGGTAGCTGTAGTCATCATGACGATATCCGCCTAGTGCGTACCTCGTAGATAACTCGAGGCGGATATTTATAGCCTGCCTGGAGTTACAGGTAGCAGCGCCTCTGCCAAGCAGGCGGCCTACCCGAACTACCGCCGTACTCAGACTTCGAGAGGTCCCTTGCCTACGCACGCAACCCAAACTCAAAGGCTCTCCTCTGACCAGCCGGTCTTCATAATACCACTCATCCTAAGTCACCTTTGTCAACTAAGAGCACCTTAAGACCCAACCCGAGAAGCGCCATGGCTTCCAAGGTCGACACCGCCGGGGCGAACGCCGAACCCGAGATAGACGAGGACGCCCTCCAGAACGACCCGGAGTACATCAAGCGCTGCGAGGCCGTCGCTGTCTCGGAGTGGTACGCCAACGAACGCATCCAGTTCGAGCAGCGCGCGCTCGGCGCGTTGGAGAAGTACAAGCGCACCGGCACGTTCACGCCGCTCTTCCCGCCGGTGAAGAGCAAGAAGAGCAAGCTCGGCAAGGACGGCAAGGAGAAGGCCAAGCGCAGCATCAGCGCCTACAACCTCTTCATCCGCTACGAGATTGAGAGTCTCAAGGCCACGAACTCCATCCCCGCCAACGCCAAGATCACCAACACCATCAAGGAGCTGGGCGCGACATGGAGCAACATGAGTGAGAAGGAGAAGGCGCTCAAGGCCAAGTCCCTGTTCGAGCGCCACCAGAAGGAGAACCCCGGCGTCGTCATCCCGGAGGCAGTGCTCGCCGCGGCCAAGGTTCGGACCCCCCGTCTCACCCACGTCCCGACCCACCCTCTGGCGGCCCCGCGGCCCAGTCACCGCCTGTCTCGGCGTCGCCCGACACAACTCCGCATACGGTTGACCTCCGCATTTTCTCCGTCAGTCAAAGCACGCACCCCCCTCCTCCCTTCACTCCGCCTGTCCTGATGCTGCCACTAGTGTTGGGGCCCGGACACGTCTGACCCGTCCGCCCACCACGGTGCTGCCCCCCGGCTGCTGAGTCGACAGATGTGCTGCCGCGACGGCGGTGTTGATATTGTTATATTTTCTCTCGCTCCGTTTTCAAACTTGTTCTTCCTTCGTTATATCCCGCGACGACCTTCTCGCACTGCGCTGAGTACGTCTCACCGCCGCCTATTCCGCCAGGGTCCCCCCACGCCCCTGACGTCCACCGCAGCGGTCGGCAAGCAGCTCATCGCGGCAGCGGTCGGCGGGCTGGGCTGGGTGAAGCCCCGTTTGACTCGGCCCGTTGTTAGCACCTCGCCGCGTTTGACCGAGGCGCGCGCCGCGCTGACATTCCCGCCTGTCGCTTCTCGCAGGGCACGCCAGGGAAGAGGACCTCCGCGATCAAGGAGGACGACCTTCCCGCCAAGAAGAAGGGCAGGAAGCCCAAGGCCTGAGCTCTGTCCCTACCGGACAGCTTCGGGGGCGCCGTGGGGGGGGGGGGGGGGGGGGGGATGCCAGGGGCTGTTCGTGTAGAGTACTATGCCAAGCTGTGACTGACGGCAGAAAGAAGGGGCGACATACACTTCACAGCAGTCAGATGGCGCTAGCCTCGCTGTGGACCACCACGGGGGAGGCTCTGCATGCCTGACCATAGCGCAGCCGCACCCTCTCATAGTACCATGCACATATGTAGGTCAGCATACATTTGCTACGAGTACAAGTATTAATTATAATGCTTCCATGCCTCCTTGCAGCCCTCACTTCCGGCGCATCCCTGCTCTGCTGATCTTCACCAACCCTAGTAGCATGCTGTCGGCAACGCTTTCCTTGTCATGGGCTGTGTGGAGGCCCAATGTTGGGAGTTATTCACGCCTCTGCTGTTGCCCTTTAGCTGTCACCCGCAGGCAGCAGCAGCAGGTTTATTCAAAGATGGCGCCACGTACAGTGGTATCATAGTATGTTGCGGTGATGCTGGACCCCATGAAGGTGCAACACGGCGATGCGTCTAGCATGGCAGTGTTTCTCTCAGAGGATATGGAACTACTCTTGCTTTACGGTGGCTCCAAGGCCATCTTTGTCGAAGCATCTGCTGCGTTAACATTTGCGAGTTAGGGGGCGGAAGCCACCATCTGGCATTGGATCTGTTACCTTCCACTTGCCTGCAATGCAAATTGTGAGAAACACTGCACGGGTCGATGGTGGAAGAGCATGTAGCATGCGCACTGTTATCTTGTGACATTGCTCTTCTCTCAACATGCCATGGGGAAATGGGATCAGATGGGATGACGCACTCTCCAGACATACATGGCAAGGAATCCTACAGGCCAATGCATCGCATCAGTCTGTGCCATGTGTGAGTAGAACAGGTAGCAATGCAAGTCGTATCAGCGCCACATCACAGCAGGCGCCCATAACGCCGATACCGCCAACATGCTGACTGTAGCTTATGATTTGCCCCTGCAAGTACCTGGTTAGGCAGTCTGCACAGCGTTATGGATCGCTGCCCGATGTCTACGGTAGGCTCTTGCACTCGAAGGTCTTGCTGCTTGTGACTCCATTTCCAGTATTTTGGCTTCTTGTATTAGGCGGGAGATGCGCTCTAATCCTTACCAGGAACCATGCCCTCCACCCGGGAGCCCCACTTCCTTTCCTTACCGACACCCCATGCTCTCCACATCAAATTCTATGTCTGCGTTTGCATCGCGTGATCGCGCACACGCGTAGAGCTGCACGTGTGGGGTGATAGCGGCAGGGTGAGCCTAGTCTTGCCGCACCTCTTGCCAATAACTTGTATTGCTGGCATTGCACGGTTCGCCACAATGTGCCGACCTGCGCACAACGTCAGGCAGCCAAGAGCGCGCCGGTACCGTGCCGCTGTCGAATCTGCTGCGGACCACGACATATATACTGCCTGACGAGATGCCCACCCGCGTGCCGAGCCACAGCCGAGCCGGTCTTACGACTCCCATAGTCCCAAGGAGGGCTCGCTCAGGCCATACTTGCACTAGTCGTTAATCATTGTCTCGTCCCCCGGCAACCATGGCGGGGCTCGATTTGCAAGCCGCTGCATCTGCCATGGCTTGATAGGAAGGAATGCGCAGCCACGAGGACACGCATCCGTTGTGTCTTGTACCGGCAGGGACCAGTGTTTCGTTCAAGTGCTGGGTTCAGTAATTTTGCAGATTTGAGTTCCGGGGTGTCGGGAGGTGTCGGGCCAACCGGCCGGCCACCCAATTTCGCCTGGCAACATAGCCCTGCAGCCGGAACGAAAGCCCAGTCGCCATTATAGCCTCGGTCGAGAAATCGACACAGGCGGATAGGCCCGAAGCTCAACTATTGAGATACAGGTTTGCGTCACTGCTTTTTATTGCTTGAAGTTTTTTACCTCGCCATTCTGCTGGACGATGCGGGAAGTCACTATTAGTGACGCCAACGTGCAAGCAAGACTCACTGGCCCTCTGGCGCGAGCTATCGCGCGCGACGGGGTGTTGAGTGCAGTCATGCAGACGAAGATGGCGATGTTGTCCTTTTCGCCATCAATTTACCTGCATCAGTGCTGTTCACCATTGTGTTTGGAGGGGCACGGTGCTGCTGACGGCACGCTGGTCGAGGACCGCGTTGCGGTTCTTGCGCGTTGTCCCGTACACAGTTTAAAAATGAACGGGTAAGTAAATGTAATAATATCGAACTTATTAAATTCTAAACTTTACAATTCAGCCCAAGCTCGAAATCTCGAGCAGATTCAAGCGTTTAGAATCGCATTTAGTCGGTATTGTATCATCCGCGCGACGCCACCGGCGCAGAGCTCGTCATCGTCCGCCAGATGAGGGCCAGAGATCGCCATCAACCAGCAGGGCATGATCGGTCAGTAACGCGAGATCGCCAGCGAGCCCCTTAACACCTACTCCAAGACGCCGCCGCACACCCCTCCCCGTTTCCTCCCGCGCCCCTCCACCTTATATAACAGCCTTGCACCAGGCGCACTTGATAGGCGTGCTCGCGAGGTGGGTGTCCACTCCCGCCGCTCTGCCCCTTGCCGACCTCTGCGCGCGCACCCTTGGCACCGACAGCCAGCCACGCAGCTGAGCACCTATCCTGCCCCCCCCCCCCCCCCCCCCCCCCCCCCCCGGGCCCGCTGGGTGCGCCAGCTGCAGCAGGACGGTGCCCCGCCCCAGGACAGCAACATGTCCAAGCGCAAATCGGAAGCGGAAGACGGCGGTGCCGCCAGGGTGAGGCTTGCCTGGCTTCCCGCGCTTAGAGCGGCGATGGGCGGAGAGGTGGCATCGACAGATGGATGGTATCTGTCCTTACTTGGGGCTGATGCTGGCGCTGGCGTTGTGGGCGCGCGCGTGTGTGTGTGTCGGCAGGGGGAGGGAGGGTGGGGGTCTCCCCGGATTGTCCCCCCCCCCCCCCGCAAATATTATCCCCCTTGCGCTGACTGCAAGGGGCCTTAACAGAAGAATCGCAGAATTATATCAACACCACCCACAATCACTCACAATACCATCTGCCCCCCACTCCCCTCTCAACCGCAGGCGCCGCCCGCGATGAGCTTTGGCGGTGGCGCCAACGCGGGCAACAGCGCCACGGAGGCGCGCAAGGACAAGTTCACGCTCCACCTGCGCGCGCTCAACAAGCAGTTTGCGCGGTGGGGTGCCCCTCCCCGCCGCCCAACCGCCACCCTCTGTGACATCTCGCCCATGGCTCCTCTGCCGCTCACCCCTATCTCTTACCCCCATTACCCCCCCCCCCCTCCCTCCCCCGATTCCTCGCCAGCATGGCCATCACCGTTGCCACCACTGCAGGAGGGCACTGACACCCGCCCCTCTGTCTTCCTGCAGGTGGGTGCAGGAGCAGGCAGATGCGCGGCCTGGAGAGCTGTGGTGCGCCCATCCTTCCCCCCTTCCCCGCTTCCCTTCACTGATCCACCGACAGCCAGAGCTCATCATGCAAAGGGGACCGCGGCGAAGCCAGCGGCAGAGCCAGAGCCAGCATGCCCCCCCCCCCCCCCCCCCCCCCCCCTTAAACACGCACACAGACACACAGCGGGTGCATAACGCAGCTCTGACGCGGTGGCGTGTGGGGGCGGCAGGCGCTCAGGCGTGACGGACTACCTCAAGCACGCCGACGCGCTGCTGGCGGACTTTGCAGATGTGCTGCAGGCCGGCACGGGGCCCGCCTCGCCCGCCGCCAAGACCCCCACGGTGCGCGCCCGCACCCCCCACCCCATTGCCCCGCCCCAATCGCCGGGTCTGCCGAGGGAGTGGTGGACTGTGTCGTGGGGTGGGAGGGGCCATTACCGTAGTGCCACCGCCTGCACAAAGCGCCCATCAAGGGGTGGCGGCACAAAACGCCCCTGAGTCCCGATTTTGCGGCTGGTGGTGATGAGACGGCAGCTAGCGCTGACTGTACCGCGACATGGCCGATAGCGTGTAAAGGGGCATCCGGGCTGGCGGATGAGCACCCCCTTCCTCCCTGCCTCCCCTCGCCTCTCTCCTCTCCGCCAACCTGCATCGCCAACTTGCTCACCCATGCTGTAGTGGCGCTGTCATTTACGCCGCATTGCGAGTTATCAAACGGCACATAAGGGCACAGTGGAAGTGTGTGTGTGAGTGTGTGTGTGGGAGTGGTGTGCGAGGAAGGGGGGGGGGGGGGGGGGGGGATGGTAGGCTGACGGCTGGTGGTGCCCCCCCCCCCCCCCCCCCCCCCCTTCCCCCTCCTATACGCCTCCGCCGCGATGCTGCCGGGCGCGCAGGCCTCTCTGACGGTGGGCGGCAGCACCGTCAAGTTTGGCACCTCCCCGCTGGGCTCCACCCCCTCCACGCCCCCCTCCAGCGCCGCCAAGCCGCCCGCCCCCACCGGCCTCTTTGCCTTCGGCTCGTCCGCTCCGGCGCCCACCCCCACCCCCACCCCGCCCCCCGCCTCCTCCGCCGCTGCCACCGGCGGCCTCTTCTCCTTCGGCTCCGCCACCTCCGCGCCCGCCGCCGCTTCCACCCCCTCTCCCGCCCACTCCGCCCCCGCGTCCGGCGGCCTCTTCTCCTTCGGCGCCGCCTCCTCCACGCCCGCCGCCGCCTCCACCCCCGCCGCCGGCCTCTTTGCCTTTGGCTCTTCCGCGCCCGGCTCCTCCTCCTCCGCGGCTGCCGCCGGCGCCTCCAAGCCCGCCTCCAGTGGCGGCATGTTTGCCTTTGGAGCGCCGCCAGCTGCGGGGTCTGCCCCCGCTGGCCCCGGACTCTTCTCCTTCTCCAGCCAGCCTGCCGGAGGCGGGGCCAACATGTTTGGGAGCAAGCCCGCGGCCGACACCGAAGGTGGGGGCGGCGGCGACGAGGGAGAGGATGACGAGGAGCCAAAGAGGGCAAGCAGCCCCAGCCTCAAGGTGCCCCCACCCCCCCTGCCCGTTTCCCTGCCGCCAACTGTCCCCCAATTCATACTGCTTCTTGGCAGGTTAGCGGTGTCCGGCATGTGTGCGGCATGCATGTAATGGTCAGGACTCACGATATCCATGGCAGGATGCTTTCCCCACCGCATTTGAGAAACTGTCGGAGCAGGATGCGCATCAGTGATTCACCGCAAATATATTTGATTCGGACTGACACGTATGAACGGTGGCCATCCGCGTCTCTGTGGCTGTGTGTATCAGTGTATTCATTCGATGATACGAAGGGCTTTGGGGTGTCTTTGCACTCGCAGGAACGGCGATTATACTGACGTGGTGTGACGTGGCGTGCAATTTGATCATGATTGTGTCAGTATAAACACTCTTCCTGCAAGTACAAAGACACCCAAAGTGCCCTTTGCATCACCGAATGCATACACGCACAGGGAAAGCTCAGAGCTTGGTATTGCCACGCATCTATCCTGACGAGTTTAAGATTGACCGGCGCCCCAATTCCGGCAATCGGCAGCGTCCTGATGCGAGCGCTGGCGCCCATTGCAGCATGCCATGAATGTAGACGTCTGTCTGTGTACGAGTATACAGGCAGGTGAATAAGCTGTATTGGTAGGCATAACCCGACTGCTTCACAAAGAGCTGTAGGCAGCAAAACCCTGACTCCCACTGTCCCTGTTGGTGGCGCTCAGGAGGACGACTCGGCAGAGAAGCCCTACGACACGGTGTACAGCGCCAAGGCAAAGCTGTTCTTCCAGGTGGCAGCCCTCCCCCCCTCGACGAGATTGCGTTCCTGGCTGCCGACGTCACCCTGGCCCGTAGCCCGCCTGCCCGCCAGAGGTGGCCGGCGGTTAGATGTGCAGTAATTCTGGCAGGCGGCGGGCGACGGCGGTTGGGACGACCGTGGCGTCGGGACTCTGTCTGTGCGGAAGATGAAGCCGGTTGGGGACAGCGACAAGGCCGGCGCCGCCTTCCTGGTCTTCCTCAACTCCGCGGTGAGCCCCCCTCCCCCCCCCCCCCCCCCCCCCAACCCCCCTCTTAACCTCCAGCATTGGACCGCGCCCCAGCTCGGCACTGCAGGTTTATATGCACTAATTCCATCTTTGCCCTGCCTGTGGTGTACCGTCGCATTGGTTGATGCGCAAGTTATGATGTTGGCGCATGTCGGCTTGCCGAGTTGTTTACGCCCGTATGCGAGGAAGCGGGACACTGCCGCCGGTATCCCACGTGTTTCCCCCACATGGTGTGCCGAGCTCGTGTGCCCAAGTCATGCTTGCTCTGTCCATTGCCGCAGGGCAAGCCGCTCATCAACGCGAGCCTGTACAAGGGGCTGTCGCCCACCATCGGGAAGAACAAAAAGATGCTGATCATGAAGCTGTTTGTGATGGAGGACGGTGCGCTTGGCACCCGCACCGTTCAGTTGGAGAGGTCTCACTAACATATTTTTATTGTGTGTGTTTTTAAAGTAACAACAAAGCCCTGAGTAAGCCACTGCATGTAGCATGGGCCACATGCCGGTCGGCGGCGCTCACTCCCCACCACCTTGCCTGGCCCCGCAGGCGAGCAGGTGAGCAAGACGGTGCTGTACAAGGTCGCCACGGAGGCGACCGCGGTGGGCGTGAAGGAGGCCGTCGAGAAACACCGGCCAGAGTAGGCGCGGAACTGCGGCCTGGTTCTGCCGCTGTGCAATGAAACAACTGTTTTTTAGGCTGATGGAATTGCTGTCCTCCGAGCTCATTTTTCATGCAGCGTGCGCGATTCGGCAGGCGGGCCCGACTAGCACCGCGGTACTGAAACATAGCCACGTGGCCGACAAAGGCCCCGCCCCACGCGCTCTAATTAGTGGACCCTACTGGTATGCAGGGTGGCCAGGGGCGGGCCCTTTCCTTGATACAAGACAGCTTGGCAAGACATAAGACCTTGTAGGGGTGAGTTGGGGGAGAGGGGACAGGGAGGAGGGTGGATGGGGAGTGGGGGTTGGGATGGGGGAGGGGGGGGGAGGCGGGTCCCGACCTCCCACCCCCCCCCCCCCCCTCCCCTCACTTTTCGGAGTTGTTAATAGTTCTATATGGTCACCCGCCAGCCTGGCAGCACACTACCTCCCCCGAGCAGCCTACAGCATTGGTCGAGGGACATGTCAGACGCGCATGGCGGAGGGGAGGGCCCTAGGACTGCTGTCAGCCACCCACCATGCAGCAAAACGCTAGATAGCTGTCACAGGAAGCGGGCTGGCCAGTGAGACGAGCAACCCTCACAATGTCTATTTAGCTCTTGCCCCCACTCGCCCTCTAGGGGTGTTGCTGCCGAGTCTCACGGCTTTGGACACGCAGCATATCGGCAGGACCTCATGTCCCCCGTTGTGCAAGACGCACCCCACTTTCCCGCCCAGGCGCCGGGCCTCCGTTTCAACAATATTGTTCACTAGGTGCCAGCCTCCCCCCAGCCCCCAGTCCCTCCTAGTAGCCCAGTAGCTGCTGGCATTCGTACGGCCAAGGATTCCACTAGGCAGGATTTGAAGCACCGGCGAAGATGTACGAGTGTGAATAGCGTGTCGATATATTTGACATTCCAAATGTTTTTAGACGAACAATATATGTGATAATCGCGCTGAGATACACTTCGGAGGTCGTGCTACGCATGGCAGTGAAGCGAATCTTCACACTGATGTCACGGACACTTTACAATCACACCATACCACGGCCACAAGAAACTAGTTCATAAACCAAGTCGCGCTGCCACTTGAAGCTGATTCCAGGTCTGCAGATATACTACTACACTAGGTGTAAAGAGACACGCATGGGTTGCTATTCATTTGCGAGTGAAAGGGACTGTAGATGTCCATTTCATATAACAGTATCACGCAATCATGATAAGCCAATGCTGATGACTATAACGTAACTAATTGGAAAGTAAATGCGGTAATCATATTCGTGAGTGAATGCGCCCATTAACAGACTGTGGAATACTGATGACCCGGACATGTATCTAGCCGTGAAAACCTTGCATTTCCATCCGGCATTGCGCCACTTTCAGCGGCACCCCGTAGGACGATGGTTGGGCAAGATGTGTGTGTGTGTGTGTGTGTGTGTGCGATTGGGAGTGGTGTGTTGGGGGGGGGGGGGGGGGGGGCACTAAGGCATAATAGAGGGAAGCGGCGTCGCACTTGAACGAGTAGATTGTCCGATTGATGGCCTCCTTGGCCTCACTCAGCAGCTGCCGATGTGTCTCTATAGCGGAAGAAAGCAGCAGTATGAATTACAGCGATAAACCGAGGGGCCCGCCGGCTACTTCTTGCCGCTGGCCATGGGGGTGGGGGGCTCGGGCGGCGGAGGCGCATAGGCGCGCGCCAGCTCTGCGCGCTGCTCCTCCAGCTGCTGCAGGTTCTTCAGGAAAGAGCTGCGCAGCTGCTTGAACGCCGACGCCTGTAGAGGATTGGTTTAGGGGGGGGGGGGGGGGGGGGAGGGGGTCAGCGGGGACACAGCATGATAAGAAGCAAGGAAAGATGGCGGGCATTGAGTGCGGGAAACCAGCGCGCTGTGGCCTCTTCAACGCCGGCTCACCTTATCCTGGCCGGCTGCGTGCCGTTGCTCCTTGGCCTGAGTGCGCCCCTTGGCGAATGTCGGCAGCGTCTCCGCCTTGTAGGTGGACAGCAGCTCCTTCACACTGCGTCATGAGGGGCGACGAATGTGGGAGGCTCACGGTTTAGGGCTGTTTTAGTCACTCCTATCCCCATTGTATGTGCTGCGCAATAATAGGAATAGGAATATTTACTATCAAAAGACACATGATATCAATAATATTAATCAATAATAATAATTTATTGATAGCATACTTATATCACTATTGCAATATGATGTTATTCATATTATTCATAATGTACAATGATATATCATTGATAATATTACATATCAGTCGTATCATATATCAATAATATATATGACATTTATATCATTTCTAATAGAACAAAGGAATATAAACCCAATAGTCACAGCGCTCGCGGGGTGGTCATAATGACACGGCGGCAGCAGGGGTGGCGGCCGGCAGGTAAAATTGCGCGCACCTTGCAATGCGCTCCTGCCAGCTGTCCGCGTCAAAGGTAGCCGGCGCGTCCACCTTGGGCACAATGCGCGTGAAGCGCTCGGGGTCCAGCTCCACCACGGTGCCGTCCCTGGCCGTCTTGGTGGGCTTGGCCGGCGGCGGCGGCTCCCCGGACGCGTCTGCCGCCGGGGCGCCCTCCTCGCCCCCCTCGGGCACCTCGGGCGGCGACGGCTCGGGCGGCGGCGCCTGGAATGCTGCCAATGCGTTGGCCACGCGGTCTGGGGAGGAGCCGGGGGCGCGCATACCAACTGATTAGGAAACACGTTCACAGGAATGAATGACAACCACCCCCGTAGAAGAGAAGACCGGGGGTGCCGACGCGGTAATAAGAACACTGCGAAAAAGAACCGGCCCTGCCTGTCAAGGGTCCACTATGTCGGAACTACAGCGAATGTTCTCATGGGCCGCTTGCAAGCCCAATTTGAGGCTTAAAACAAGGGTGCTTATAGGTGCGTTGGCACCCGTAGGGGCATATGTGCCGGTACTACCCCGTGATGCGCAAGACCCCGCCGGGCACCGCGCGGATCCTCTACGGCAACACGCCGTGTCGGCTTGTTCGTTGCCTTCGACCCCAATATGGGCTTTGACTTTTCGAGGATGGTTCGGAGTTCACCAACATCCGCTCAGTGTCTCAGTTGGTGTACGGTGTGTGTTTGAGTAGTATTTTGCGAGCATGGCGTCGCAAGGTGACCGGGCGGTACATCATGCGTTCTGTTAGGTGAAGGGAGATAGCGCTATCTGAGAAGATGTGATCCGGAAGTTTAGACTCCAGTGCCACCGAGATGGCGGCCAGTTCGGCTCTGGTGATGGTGCGGCTAATTTCATCCGCGTCCGCTCCCACTGCGATGGGGTTAAGTCGCGCAACTTGGCGCACCGTGACTAACAAACTGCGGTGTAATATCGGTGTCATATACATGAACAAGATGCCGTTCGGAACGTGAGCATCACATGCCGGGGTCGGTGCGACAACTAGAGGGCATCATACATGTACATTGCGGACGCATATATCTATATAGACAAACATCTATACTTATATATATGTAACATACACAATATAGATAGGCATATTGCATATATATCTCGTATAGATGGCATATATGATGACAAAGATGACATAGGTGACATCTATGACATGTCTAATATACATATATATATATTACATGTACCATAGGCAAAGTCGCGGTGTCATGTGAAGCGACTGATTCCTGTGCCGCCGCAGCTGTATTGCTACTCCAGGTCTCAACAGTGGGAGGCAATGTGCATCAGCATGGATATCACACCTGGCTTGAGAATAGTGGTTGAAGTGTGACATGATGTCTGCCGAATAACGCCGAGTACATTGGCTGTCGGTGAGCACAGCTGAGTGCCTGGTTCATAAGGCCATGCTAGTAGTGTTTTGCTTTGAGGAGGGCGGCCGGGTGTGTGGGTGGGTGGGGGGGGGGGGGGGGGGCACTCACTTGGCCGGTCCTTCACACCGCCTGCGCCCTGCTCGTTGAAGGTCTGGATCGTCTTCTGGTACCACCGGTCCCGGCACTCGTCCTCCATGAACGTGATCTTCGGCTCCTCCGTGTTGGCCATGAACTGCATGCGCCACTGGATGGCGGTGCCCGGAAACTCGCCGCCAATCTTGCCCTCGAAGGGAATTGAGTCCGGGTCCAGTGACAGCTGCAGCGCAGCACAGCGAAAGACCGCCGGGGCGTCAGCATCGCCCATCAACAGGCGCCATGGGGCGGGTTCCTCCCCTCACGGCACGGCCCCCGAGATCCTGCCGGCAAGCGGCGAGTATGAGCAGGGTGAGGAGCTCACCTGGAAGCAGTGGAAGAAGCCGGACTCGCAGGGCGGCAGTGGCGTGACCGGCACAACGATGCGGTCGCGGCCGGACCAGCTCGCCACCTCCTCCTGCTCGCCGCCGTACGCCACCTCCTCCGGCTTGTTGCCCTTCACCTTGAGCTGCCGCAGTACAAGGCCTGCGGGTGGCGACACCAAGGTGGCGCTCTCAGGGAGGGGGGGCTGCCAAGCACAAGCACTTGCCCACCCCGATCGGGCATGACATGGTATCAGATCACACAACACAATCAAAATATAAATCAGACATACGCAAGATCAAAAGTATACAGTATATATCATTTGTATTATTTTCGAGTACTATTCAATATACCATTATATATCAGAGCACTCGCAGTATTATATCGGCATGGTAACAGTGCACCATGTAACAATTATAGTACCCGTAGAAACATTGATGGGCTTTGCGAGTCAAAAAGACATTGAATTGTTTTGCAGCATCCGCTTGGAAGATCTGTGTAACATTCGTGCTGTCTTCTGATATATTCCTAAATAATGAGGTTATTTTCGCTCTTTTGTTCCGGGGGGGGGGGGGGGGGGGGGGGATCAAAACCGATAATACACCGCAAACCCAAAGTGTGGTTGTGGTCTACTATTATTTATAAATATATATGCTGCTGTTCCTTGCCGTATATCGAAATTACTATAGTCGCTAGAAGAAAATAAGGCGAAACACTCCTCCTTTCTTCATCGCAGCGTCGTTGGGGCCATCAAGTGTTAGAAGGCGGCATGTACTGCCCGCCCTCATCCCCCAGAGCCCTCTGCGTGGATGCCGCCGGTGTGCCGCCGCACCGCGATAGCCCCTCAGTAGCCCCCGCGCACAGCTTACCTGTGGACGCCGCCGGCTTGCTGGACATTTCTGCCACAATCGATGTCAGGCCGTCGTCTACCTGACTCACTGCCAGGCAGCGGCCCAGCACGAGCTGGGTGTTCATCGTGTATACGCCCTATTCGCCAGAAGGTACAGGGAAAAGGAAAGGGGGGGTCAGCAATGACTGCATTTCTCGTGGCAAACTGCGGCACTGGTCAATCATGACGGCGCGGATGCTGTGAAAGGTGCTGAATGTCACGGGATTTGGTAGCAGATAGCGAGCAAGGCAGCGGCGGCGCTCGTCACCTTGAACTTGGCCAGAGGCGCCGCCACCTTCTCCGTCACCGTCACCGCCGGCAGGCTGCTCACGCTGAGGCGGTACTCCGCCCCGCACAGCGGCCGCTGCGTCAGGTGCGACATCACCAGCAGTGTGTAGCCCTTCCCGTTGCGTGCCAACATCCTGCGGGACAACGCGCCAACAGCGCATGTGAGCGAGAGACATCCCAAAGGGCGGGCGCCTCGGTGATCATACATATGCATTGCATTTAATGCAGGGACTGAAGTATTTGACACCATTCCTTTACTCCTGCAGCATGAAAAGTGTCACCTTATTTTAACTATACCAGTATGTATCAGAGAAACTTTTGCAGAAAGACCAAACACTTTGAAAGTTTGTTCGTCTCATATACAATACCTTTACAATAACCATATATAGCTATGTCGATATGTGACAATAGCTATTTATATAATCAATACATTACCTTAGCTCTGTACATGATCTATATGTTGTATTATACATATAACATTATCTATCGATATATTACAATAGCTATATATAATGTCTTTGTAACTTTTTAAGAATTCATAAAATAATCCCTAAGGGGTTTCACATTATTTCTCACTTACGAAAACTTCAGATATACAAACATCCCTTTATTCGTTTTTGGCAAAGATTTAATCTCAGATTCTCTGTAGTTTTGTTTCATTTTAAATCGGTATCATCGAATCTCGGTATCAAAAGCGGAATTGCGGCCGCAGCCAGGGCTCACCGCGGGGGGATGCCGCCCGCAGCAAAGACGGTGTCCTCCAGGGTGTCGTTGTCAATGAGGCGCAGCTGGCAAAAGGGCGCCATGTCAATGTCGCCGCAGTTAAGCGCTGCGCTGAACACCACTGCCTCGGAGCCCTCGGGCAGCTGCACGTCCTGGCGGCACCAGATGTGAGAGGACCCGATGTCCAGGACGGGGTAGCTGCCGGTGAAGTGGTGCGTCGACACCTCTCCGCCGTGCTCCTGTCAGGCGAGCACCCGTCGAACATTGTCATCAGTGCCATAAATGAACGACGCGCCTCCGCGGAAAAAAATGATCTCAGCGCGACATCACCGGGTCTGAGTTTTTCATAATGTAACGTATGTATTCATTTACCCGAGTGTAGTTAAAACTGCGGGCCTGGAATTAGCTACGTCAGCTTCAAGTGGCGCCGCGACTTGGTCGATGGAAACGTTACTGCGAGTGTCCACGGTACAAAGGTATATAGATTCGCGAAGCTGGTACAGAACCTCCGAAGCACTTCGCTATCAATACGTATAATGTTTTTGCAATACTCGTAATACCGATGCTGACATGACATTCGTACTTGCACGTTACATGCGGTGCCTCGAGTTACACCCATACAAGTAATATGTACGAGTACCAGCTGCGGCTGGGAGACTACGCTAGTTCTACTCACTAGCGTACTCGTGACCACCTAGCAAATGTTTTGGAGATAATAGTACTACTAAACCCAGTATATATCAATGGCCTGAGAATTCATTACTATTGAAAAGTTATATAAGTGTTGAAGTCATTTGATATATAGATTAATTGACATGTTGTTTCACAACGGCTGTCCGCCGCACCTGCAGAATGTCGCCAAAGTCGGCCAGGCGGAACTTGGTGTTGGATCGCAGACTGAAGGCGTAGACGTTGTCGGGGGCGGTGTGCGCCGCCAGCAGGTAGCGCCCGCGCGGCAGCGTGAGCTGCGACGAGGCGGAGGCGGTGTGCTGCATGCGGTGGCGCAGCAGCCCGGACGTCGCGCCCACCGCCCAGCTGTAGTCCTGCAGCAGCAGCTGGTACGGCGGGGCGCCCGGGTCGCGCGGCCAAAAGCCGCTCGCCACCTGCGGCAAGGGACACAAGAGAACGGGGGCTGTTAGGGCATCCCCGCATAGAGTACTGGGCAGTACCCGAAAGTGCGGCGCACATTATCCATTCAGTCGTGGCAGATACTTCACGGCCGCTTTTCTGACTGCTTTCTTTTGCATGAGTACATACACCCGTGACAGCTCATTGGGTTCACAGGTCACCACCGAGTCGAATACTCTGTGCTAAAATCACAGTACATTTTGATATATTTCCAGATGGATGTAATTCTATTCTCCATACCCGGGCGATACGCACCAATAGCATAAGAAGGGGTAAGATTAAAATACAGTCCGCGCGCGCAGGGGCGGGGGGGATACTAAACTGTTTTGCACCTTTGTGTCGGAAAGCTCGTTCTTATTCGTTATTTATGCTGATATAATTATTTGTTTTACTGTTTTTCGCTCTTTGCAGAGGTCACAAAAGAATGGTCACGTGTATCTGCAGCTCGATTCCGCGAGACGGCAAGTGGGGACGACGGCCTGTCTCTCGCCCCGACATGCTATCGATGCGGCAGCGCAGGACGCGGCGCACCTGCTTCAGGTTCTGGAAGGCGACCTCCTCGTCGGCGTTCACCACGACGTGGTCCCAGGCGCCGGGGGCCGCAGCGTGCTCCATCTGGCGCCGGGCGTCCATGAGCAGCTCCTGCAGGTCCACCTCCTCCATCGGCCGCACCTCCCGCAGGCGGCGGTCCAGCTCGGCCAGGCTGGGCGGCGCCACGAAGACGTAGTGCCCCTCCACGCCCGACTGGCGCATCTCCTCCGCCTCCTCCGTGCTCACCTCCAGCACCGCCATCTTCCCCAGCTTGGCCAGCTTGCTCACCTACGCATGCGCCACCTCAGCGCCCGACATTGCCGACAACAAATATACTTGACCGGTAAACAAGCCGGGGTAACATCAGTGCAGGCCAGGAATCAGCTTCAGATGGCATCGTGACTTTTGCTATGAAGGAGATACTCATACAACGAGAGTCCGTGATAAACCCGTACTACACATTTGATTTTCTGCCAAGCGATTTTCGAAATTATCTGCAATCATCACGTACGTAATAGTTCGTCCGATATTCGGAATTCCAATTTGCTGCTGATGTTATAATATTTTTTTTTTTTTTTACTGACGGCACTTCAAGGTGTACGGGTGATTGACGATGGGCGGACTTTTTTAATAGGTGTACGATGCGCACTGATTAATCAAATTAATTACCCGCTGTACGAGTAGCCGCAGGTACAATGGTGCAAACCCCTTGGCAGCGACTTTTGCTTTTGGGAGAACGAAGCAACACCCCACTCCTATAGTCTAGTATAATATAAGCTTAAAATTGATACATAGCAAACATAAAAGAGAGCTCATACTTTCGTGGAGAATATTGTCAACCTCATGTGTAGAACATTGAATATTTCATGGATATTTTACAATTTGGAGATCGTGGGTTTAGGAAACGATACACAACATATAAATAAGCGAACTACAATACGAATACCACTATAAGGATAAAACTACAATACGAATACCACACACCACCAGTAGACCCACCACTATAATATACCAGCACACAGAGAATAGAATCACCAAACAAAACCATCACACATAACGCGGCAGCATCGCACAAGCACAGCCTCTGCACCAGCATGGATACGACCAGGAAGGGGGGGGGGGGGGGGGGGCGGGAAGGGGGGAGGGTTAACGAGAGGCGAGCGAGGGGGGGGGGGGGGTGTACCGTTTCCTTGGCGACACCGAGCATGAATTCGTCCTGGTCAAAGGTGTAGCGCAGCAGGCCCTGCTTGTCCATCATCAGGCCCAGCTCGTCCTCCTCCAGGAACACAAACCCGCAGTCCTCGTCCGCGGCCATCGCGGCCTTCTCCGCGGCGGTGGGCGGCCGGCTGGTGTGCTGCGCCGGCACCACCATCTGCAGCAGACATCGGCAAAGTGCCCGCTCAGCGGCTGGCTGTTTAGCGCAGACTTCTGGTAATGCTTTTGAGGCTTATGGTTTTATCATCATGAAAACGCCATCCCGGAGGAGATCCTTCAATAATGATATTATCGTTACTTCTAAAACATTGTTTTAAGGAAAACTAAAACTATTGTTGAGATGATTTGCTTTTTTATTGAGGCCACCCTGCTAAATAGAAAGCCCATGTTTTCGTGCTGTATTCTGGTGAATTCCGGAATGAATACAGTTGTTCCTGATACGCGCGGAGCCAAAAGGCAAAACATCAACACATAGCGGATATAGGTTGGTTACGGTGAGGCCGGGCCTCCTCACCTTGTCTGGCAGCGTTGCCAGGAGGCGGTTCATCAGCGTGGTCTTGCCCACCCCGCGCGGGCCCAGCAGGATGAGCGGCGCCGGGGGCGGCGGCGCAGGCACAGGCTCCTGCACCAGGCTGCGGGGCCCGGGCGCCACGCGCGCCAGCAGCTGGATCGGCTCCGGCGACTCCACAAACAGCAGCTGCTGCGGCTGGATGGAATACGGCTCGGGGCGCACCACCATCTCGTGCTCGGCGTAGAGGCTCGGCAGCGGCTGCACGCGCACAGGCACCTCGTAAGATTGCGTCCCAGCATGCACCTCGCAACAGCTCCGAGACGTATGGAGTACTTATCTACCAGATATTGCCCAGATACTAAAAGGTCTGTCATCTTCCTGATGAGTGTCTTTTAAATAGATTTCTATTACATACATTTCTGATCAGAAGAATCATATATTAAGAAAGAATGAAACATCATCTCAGATTGATATGAATAGTAATACCTGTAAAACTATTTACAGTGCTTTCATCTTCCTTATTCAACTTTCTGCTGCAAATGAAATCGGCTCAGCACCGGGCAGGCCGCGCCCCACCTGCAGGACCACGCAGCTCGCGTTGCGCGACATCTCCCGCAGGTCCACCCAGTACAGCTTGCCGTCGTGCTGCCGCAGCTGCACCAGCTGCCGGCGGCGCCATTTGAGCGTGCGGAGGATTTGGTACTGGAGCTGTATGAGGGAGGAGGACTCCACGACGCTTATGCTGTCCAGGTAGTTGTCCTCCACCTGCGGCAGAGGGGACAGTGTCACTGACCAAAGGCGCAATGACATGCAGCAAGGGGGGGGGGGGGGGGGGGGGCAAAGGCCGCACCTTGAGAAACTCTATGCACTGCTTAACAATGGACGGCGCATCGGCCTCGCCCGAGATGGTCATGCTGACGTCGGGGTAGGAGCGGCGCAGCTCCTTGTAAAACTGGTCCCAGAATCTGAGAGCGCCCCCAAATGGCATCAAGTCAGGGGCTGCCGGCCGCAGGAGCCAGCCAGCGCATCCTCAAGCGGCAAAGCAGAACAAGAGTTAGCACGTGGGTGCTCCGCTTGCCTCTCCATGCGGAGTGGGAGCTTTCCAATTCAACGAGTGAAAAGGTGACAATATTCAGTTACATTACGTCTTCTTGTTGTTTTTTTGTACGGATTTTTAACGTGTTTCTTTCTCTTAAGTGCTGAACCTTTGAGGGAGTCGCCAGAAGTCGCTCCTAGAGTAACTTGTCCCTCTTAGTAGTTTACATTAAGGAATCCCATTACCTTTGTCTATAAATACCCTTTAACTCTTATCAGCTCATAACGATCGTCATAGCGTTTAATCCTATTCTCAAGGATCCGGTAGAGATATGCTTTGATTCAAAACCGACCCGTTATCAGAAATATACACTTTCTGTAAATCATCTCATCCAACAAGGCCCCCCGGGGGGGGGGGGGGGGGGGGGGGGGTCGCACTTGAGGCGGTTGCCCACGTTCTCCTCGCTGTCATCGTGGCGGATGACCAGTCGCGCCGCAATTGCCTTGTCCTTGGGCTGGATGTGCTCGTGCATGGGCTGCACCTCGGCCTCGGGGTTGGGCACGTGGTACGTGTCCTGCGTGACGGGGTCGATCTTGCGGAAGAGCACGCGGTTCATGAGCAGCTTGTGCGTGGCCTCGAGGAAGATCACTTTGTCGGGGATGATTCCCTCGCGCTGTGGGACGGGCCGAAGGGGGGAAGATTGGGGGGGGGGGGGGGGGGGCGCAGGAGAGGCGTCAGAGTGGAAAAGGAGATCAATTGAGTGATGATTATAATAACATTATGAAAATAGAAGCATTTGTATTCATATTGTAGTATATCGCATTTTCACTTAGAATACATAACAACTCAGAAACAATGACAATTGTTTATCCATTATTAAATAGTACAGTAATGATGATAATAGTTATTCATTATTATCACTTTTATGTCATATATTCGGCTCATTCGACATAGCAGCCCTCAAAGCCGCAGATGCGTGATCATGCAGTGATCGACACCATGCCCGCGGGCAAACGAAGAGTGGAAGAGTGCCAAGTATGGCTTGGGGGCTCATGGATGCGGCAGCGGGCGGGGTGGGGGCGAGCGAGCGCAGCTGAACGCAGACCTCGAGCTCGGAGATTTGCCCGTAGCTGTGCGGAAAGCCGTCCATGATCCAGCCGCCCCGCATGCAGTCCTCCTCCGCAAGGCGGGCCTGCACAAGTGTGATGAAGATGTCGTCCGGCACCGTCATGGTGGCGTCGATGTACTTCTTGGCGCGCAGCCCCAGCGCCGTCCTGGCCTTGATCTCCGACTGAAGCAGCTGACCCGCGTCCACCCACGGCATGTTGAACACCTTGGACAGCGACTTGCACAGCGTCGACTTGCCCGCCGCCGCCGGGCCCAGCACCATGACCTTGAGGGGCTTGTTCCCGAACACGCGGCACTGCGCGTCCCACAGCTGGCGGCCGTAGCCCCAGACCTTGCGGAGCGGCACCACGCCGCCGTAGCAGTGCGACACGCAGTCCAGCAGGCGCGCGTAGGAGCTCTGCTCGTCGCCCTCGATCATCACGCAGCGCTGCGCAAACAGCTCGCTCGCACGGCCCTCCTCCACTTCGCCACGCACGCGGACCGCCAGCTCCTCCGCGGCTTCGTCCGGCTCGCGCCTGCCAGGCCGGAGCCAGCAGAGCGGAATCAGCGGTTTTCAGCGGAATCATCCTGACCCATTCGAGCAGCGCCTCATTGCCGTGCCGTGTGAGCAGCGCAACCCCTGTCACTGGGTATTGCCTGTTGTGTTCCTGTGTGCTCCTCACATCATTAATAAGTTTACTATGCTTATTCGTATTTTTTTAAATAATGTGGTGATGATGGTGATGGTGATGATGATAATCATTATAATAATCATTAAACACAAGAATAATCGTCATACTCATAATTATCACAATTATTGTCATCGTCATCATAATCATAATCTTCATGATGATGATGATGGCGTGAATTGTGTAAGGAGGGGCAATCTTGGATGGGGATTGGTGGGCAGCCAGATTGGGGGGGCGGGGGGGGGGGGGGGGGGGGGGGGGGGGGGGGTTGCGGTGGATGGGCTTTAGCAAGGCGCTGCATGGGATGGCGCCTGTGGGATGACGAGTGCGAGGCTGGGGCGTACCCCAGCGGCGGGTTGGCCAGCAGCTGCGCCCTGAGCTTCTGCTCCAGCCCGGGCAGGTCGTTGGGCCCAATGAACACGTAGTTGGCGTCCAGCCCTGAGCTGCGCATCTGCCGCACCTCCGCCATGCTGTCCGCCTCGATGAGGCACACCTTGCCGGCGCCCTGCACCGCGCGGACCTCCAGCGAGCGGATGCCGTAGACCTTGCCGTCCGCAACCTCCTCGTGCACCAGAAACTTGTTGCCCTCGATCTGCCGCCCACCACAATGCAGCAGACGGGGCGGCTGTCATTCATCTGCGGCCAGCGGAGTGAGTGCATTGTTCTCCTCGAGCCCGGCATGGCGAGGAAAGACAAGCCATCACCATAATAACAGATCAGAATCATAGTAAGGTCAGCTTTGTTGGCTAGGAGGCCTACCATGAATACCTTAAATGTCAAATTAATCTACTAGGGGTCTGGGTGCATTTTACTTAATGCTAGATACATATTAGCATAAGTATAGTACGAGCACTCGTATGCCGGTATATTTCTGCAGTATCGTCGGCTACGGGAAACCGTAGCCCCAGAATACCCGTGTGGACGAGTACCCGTACGAGCCGTAAATCGGCACTGCGAGCAGGGTTAAGAACTGATCGTAAGAATACTGCTAATGGAGCGTCGGCATATGTAATTCTTTCGACATCATCCAAAGCTTTCTACGGATTGATCTCGGAACACTGCACGTGTCGTAAAGTAAAGTAAAGTTCGCCCCGGGACATCGGCCGAAGCCGCCCCAGCACTTGACCTCGTGCGCCAACTGCAGTCGTAGGTCTGGCCTAGCCATTAGTAGACCATTGCCTCATTCGAACCCCGAAGAGCTAATGCATCAACCGGGACACGCCGGGCCGATATTGCCGAAATGCATCGGCCAGGAACCGAACCCGGGTCTCTGGCATACGAGACGACCGCTCTACCGAGCGGACAAGGGATGTACACACGTCCGTCGTACACACGGATATCAGGATTGATGATGTGGCTGAACACTTATGCGCGAGGCCCCGGGGTTCACGGTGCATTCCTTGTCTGCTCGGTTGAGCGGCCGTCTCTGATGCTTGAGGTCCCGGGTTCGAATCCTGGTCGGCGATGTATTTCGGCAATATCGGCCCGGCGTGTCCTGGGTTTACCCGGTTGATGCATTAGCCCTTTGAGGTTCGAATGAGGCAATGGTCTAAGGGCTATGCCAGACCTACGACTGCAGTTGGCGCAAGAGGTCAAGTGCTGGGGCGGCTTCGGCCGATGTCCCGGGGCGAACTTTACTTTTATTAATGCGCGAGCTGGCGTTCATATTACGATATATAACGTGAAAGGTCAGGTATTAATACGGATATATGATTCCGTGCGGTATCTTCCGGATATATTACGTTTCAATATATTGCATGAAAGGTGACGATCCAATTCATTTAGAGCTGAGGACGAAGCTGAAATACAGGGCCCGTGATATAATATACCCGTACATCTAGGTCAATAGGTGAATTGATAATCCCACTAATGAATTCAGCGGGGATTTCTTTCGTAAAATATTCGTAATTACTCGTCTGGCAATCTTGACGAGTATAGTGGGTGCGCCAGTACACGCATGACTGCTTCATGGTCCCGCGCGAGCTTGCGGGGAGCACCTGCTGACGGATGGCGTCAATGTCCAAGCGGATGTAGTTGTCGGCATCCGGCGCGTCCTCCGGGCGCACCACCGACGTCGCAATCTTCGGCAGCTGGAACATGGGCACGTAGTCGTCCAGGAGGCGCTGCAGCAGCAGGCGCTTGCCGGTGCCAAAGGGGCCGCACACCACGAGCGGCAAGAAGGGCGGCTTGACCAGCTTCGGGTGCTTGGACGCCAGCAGCATCTTCAGGTCCGCGTACGCCACGTCGGTGCTCTCATTCTCAAGCACCACGTCAAACATGCCGCCGTCCGCCAGCGGCTTGCGCGCCGCCTCCAGCTCCTCTTGCAGGCCCTCCACCGCCGCGTCCAGCGCCTCCCCAGACAGGCCGTAGCGCTGCTCCAGCCGGGCGCGCGCCTCCTCGATCGACGGCGGCGCAATGTACACAAAGAGCGGCGCCGCCTGCCGGCCGCCGATATCGGGATTAGCGCGTAACGTGGCTGCGCCCTCCATGTTGACGCGCATCGCGATGATCTTGCCCTCCGCGCGCCCTCCCTCCACATCCGCCATGGGCACGCCGTACAGCACCGCCTCCTTGTCGCCACCCACCTGCAGGCATGCCACAGCATTGCACACGGTGTTATGGCAGCGGAGCTGAGCTGGCCCTCGAGCCCTTGCCGCGAGCCAGGTCTCCCGGATTTGCAACCCCCCCTCCCCCTTCTGGTTTGTTCGCAAAGACCGTTCCCCAGAGCTAATCATCATGCATGATGTCAAATAAAACAATGCCGCTATATGAAAACCTGTTGAGCTATTGGCTTCAGGGTTACAAAACCTGAGGCTGGCATCTGCTTGTCTGTGCATCGGGCGTACCCACCCTTTGGGTTCGCTGTGTATTGTCATTGATGACCCCCCGCAAAGAGAGACAAACTATATATCTTGGAATATATCAGAATATACCACGAATACCACACAAATTGTCGAAATTGTTGCTGCAAAACAATTCATTGTCCCAAGCCGTGAACCCAATTGAAGACCAGTCTGATATGACAGTTCCGGCAGGTAAGAACACGGGAATGTGTTAACGCCATTGCCAGTCTGTTGGTGGAGTGCGCAAGGCAGCGACTACGCAGCGGCGTCGGCAGCAAGCCTGCAAGTATGGGTTTTTTATTGATTTCAGGGTTACAGGGTGTTAACCTAAGTTTCAGGGTATCATCCTTAAGATATTTAAACCTTAATCCTTTCATTCTAAAACTTTGAACACTATCAAGTTCTCGGAAAACTAAAACTAAAAGCCTACAATCCCTAAAATCATGCACGCGTGCCAAAGCGGCGTGATGAGTGGCGCATTTGGGGCGACAGACAGGAGGAAACGGCGCGATGCCGCACCTGCACGTTCTCCAGCAGCTCCCCCTTCTCCAGCATCTTCTTGAAGGCCTCGGGCTTGCCAAGGAAGCGGTAGTGCACGCCCTCCTCCTCGCCATCCTTGGCCTTCCGAGTGGCGTAGCTTACGCAGGTCTTGACCTGGCGTCAAAAACAACGACCACTCCGAATCAGGACATGGCACACTCACTGGCACAGCGGGGGCCATAACAGAAGAGGGGGGAGGGGGAGGGGGCATGGCGCCACTTGCCTGGTCTGCCATGTCAGTGACCATGCGGGCGGCCAGGTCCTTGACGCCCCAGCCGCGCGCGCCGCACAACACCAGGTATGGCACTTTCACCACTTCCTCCTGCCGGAAGGTGCAACAGGGAAACCGCTACGTTGTGTCCCAAAACATTTCACAATAGATGAGTTTACAGTAAAAAACCATATGATATGAACACTAGGCCAGCTACCTGGTGGTGTTCGTATCATATAATTTTTCTAAACGGTATATATAACACTGTATTGAACAACTCGCAAAGTAACAAGAAAAATGTATATCTGTATTATTACTCATGGACTGCAGTGATTCTGTGTATATACTATGTTGGTGTGGGTGTTTTAGGGTTTTTTGGGTTTAAAATCATACAAAGAAAGTTACCTATACATACATTTGTTGTACATAGAGTTATGTTGCAAAGGCTAGAGTCAGGAGGTGGGGGCAATGAGCAGGCAAACCGGAACTGGGCACGCAGGTCCCCTCACCTCCGTGCGTGGCGGGATGAGGTCAGGCCTGAACTTGGCAATGAGGCCGCGCAGCTCCTCCACGCTGTCCCCAAGATCGTCATTGGTGATGGAGAAGTCAAAGGTGTCCGTGCTGCGCGCCAGCGTCTCCGACTCGCGTGCACGCTCCAGCATGCCTTGGATCTCTGCGTCGCTGTACGCCTTCCATGTGCGCACGCGCGACTCATACTCCTGGAGGCCACCAAGCCGAGCAGATAGCTCAGCGGCAAGCCAGCTCATCTGCCCCCCGTTGCCATGTCCGTGAAAATAATGCCAGAAAAAATGCATATGAAATATACACGCTCTATACAGCTCGTATACACATAGCGTCAGGTAAAATGCATACCCCTCTGGACTGACATATACTGGGCATCAGCGGCAACATTGTCCATTGGCTTGCAGGGTGACGTCCCATCAAGACAGGGCAGGATTAGGGGGATCTTGAGCGAGGTAAAGGGTCACAGTCACCTCGATGGACGGCGGGTTGAGGAAGATTGTGAGGCAGTCATGCCCCCCTTCGCGCACCATCTTCAGCCCCTCCATGTCACAATCGACAAGGATCAGCTTCTTGTCGTTGATAACTGCCCGCGCGTCCTCCTTGGTAATGCCCCACTTCCGAGTGATCTGCATCCAGTGACATATAAAAATTACCCACAAAAAAATGAAAAAAAACACTGCATGGAATATTTACGAAAATAAATATTTACGATGTGATGTGCAGTTTTGTGTTTTCAAAAACCAAAAACAATCAAAAACACTGCAACAAATGTATGTGGAAAGTATTTTCTCATTATGTGATATATGAAGTTAACTTTTTGTTTTTCAAAAAAGTAACAAAGAAACAAAACATGAAGATCAAACTACTAAATAAATATTAATTGTAATAATAATTGAAAAAGAATCTTCCTCCCAGTGGTCCGCCCTCACCCGTATACTTTTGCCCCCGCCTATCCCATATCACAGCACCAGCCCGGATACCGTGGAGGCCGCATACTGTAGGTACATGGGCGTGGGCGCACCATCTCATGCTTGAACAGATCCTTGTGATGCTCCAGAAACTCGCTGCGCTTGATCATGGCGTCAAACTCTTCGTCGCTGACGATGTTGCGACGCGCCTCGAGCTCGTACGGGATGTCGAGTATATCCGGCGTACCTTGCCTGCCGCCGCCCTCCGAGTCGTCGTCGCCCTCGTGGACCTCCGGCATGGTGGGCAGCGCCGCGGCGGCCTTCTTCTTGCCGGGGTCCTTCTGCGCCCGGAAGGACTGCACCTGCGAGCCCGCGCCGCTGCCTATCCGGTTCAGGCCGCGCTTCGAGCCGACGTTGCTGCCGATCTGGCTGCGCGCCTTGTTGGCCAGGTGCGCCCGCATGTCAAAGTCGTCGGCCACGCGGTAGTCCCACTCGTCGTCCTTCTGCGTGGTGGTCAGCCGAGCCAGCGCGAACACGTCGGGAAACTCCTTGATGAGCGCCTGGATGAGCTCGGTCTTCTCCGTGCAGGTGGGGCCCGCAATCATGATAGGCTTCAGGAAGGGCTTCTCCACGCTGCGGTGGTTTCACAGCCACGCCGCACGTCAGAACCGCAGTCATGCCGCGGACATGCAGCAAGCCTGGCGGAAAACCATGGGGAGGGGGGAGGGGGACCTGTTGGATGGGATGAGGTCGGAGTACGCCAGCACGTATGCGGGTAGGCCGCGGATACGGTTGCGCACGATGGGGCTCAGCGTGCAGACCGCCTCCTTGATCTGCAGCCCCCGGGGCAGTGCAGCGAGCCGCAGTCACAGCTCAGGGTGTTCCCGCACGGGCCCAGCAACCACCGCCAGACAAAGGGACAAAGCGCGTACGGCGGCCGCAAGCCATATCGAGGCCTAAATGAGAGCGGTTCATCCAACTGAATAAGAGCGATGCCAGGAAAGGGAAGGGAAGGAGGCAGGGCGGGGCGGACCTCGTCCAGCACGTAGTCCCAAGTGGTATTGTCGATGGAAAAGTCCACCACAGGCGCGGCTTCCTTCGCGCCCTTCTTGCCGCCGCCGCCCTGCCCCGGCATCAGCTGCTTGCTCAGCTCCACCTGGGCCTTGGCCCACTCCATGCGCTTTGCGATGGTCGACTCCGCCTCCTTTAGGCGCCCGCGGCAGCGGCGCTCCAGCTCCGCCATGCTAGGCGGCGCCACGTAGACGTAAAGCCCGTCCACACCCGGCGTCTTCTTGATGGCCCTGGTCGCAGCGGGGAGCCGGACAGGCGCGGGCGCCAGTGAGGGCCAACGAGCTAGGAGGGGGGCACTAGGAACCGCCTTGCTGCGCAGGGCGCCCCGCACCTGATGCCCTGAGGGTCGACGGTCATCATGCAGAGCTTGCCGGCGGCCGCAATGGTGCGGACAGTGGCCAGGGAGGATCCATACAGGTAGCGCCCCTGCGAACGGCGTGGGTGGTGACAAGCCCTGCGTCAGCCTTGGTTTCCGGGCAGCGTGTGCACACTCCGTGGGGGTTTCGTTTTTCCGTCCCCAGGAGAGGACTGCCTGACAACAGTGAAACCGCCCTGGCAGCGTGTCTAAGGCGGCCGTTTGGGCGGCAATCCAGTTACAGAAAGCACTACTGGGCAGGCGGCGCTCCGTGATAGTCATCAGGCACATTGCCGAAGCATTCATCAAGACTACTTGGAGCCCAGTTACCGAACTTCCGACACGGTTGGATCATCTCTAAAGCACTACCGTGGGGGTTGTTTGGGGAGTTGGGCGCACCCGGCTGCCGAGCACATAGCCATGCTCCAGGTACTGGCTGTTGTCGATGTGGCCGCGCATGGTGGCAAGGTCGCTGAAGTAGTAGTCCTTGCCCTCCACCTCGTGCTCCTGCACAGCGCCGGCCGCGTCAGGGTGGCGAACGCAAGTACCCCGCGTGCGGGTGCGGGCAGCTCCGGGTAGCGGGGGGGCGGAGGCCAAGCGCTGCGCCGACCTTGGGGAAGCGGGTGGTGGTGGAGATGGTGCGGTCCAGTGTGATGGGGTTGTTGGCTACTATCTCGTCAAGGATGCGGCCAACGCCCACAGCCGCAGGTCCATACAGCACAATGACCCGCGGCGGCGGCTTCTCCGGCTTGGCGCGGTTCTGCGGGGGCCACCCGTCACCACAAGCGTCGCTCAACCCCGCAAACACCCGCACCGTCTCAGCATGCCGCACGACACGGCAGCAGAGGGGGCACACTGACGCCACTGGCGTACCACCAGGCAGCAGGTGGTCATGATTTCGCGCTCCCGCGGGTTGGGATATGCCGCCAGGCTGCGCTCGATGCGGTCAAACATCTCGCCGCCGGCATAGTCCACGCCGCTGCAGGCATCCCGCAGATTCTCTTGCGGCCAGCCGGTCAGCCACTCAAAGGCGGGCACCTGGTCGGGCCGGCAAAGCTCCAGCATCCTGCATCCCACACCCACCATCAGTCGCCCCTGCCAAAAACCGATGCTGAGGCAGGCAGTGGGCGCAAAGTCTGGCCTCCTGAGGGGGGGGAGGTTAGCGGGGCGCGCACTTGTATGCGGCCATGATCTTGAGGACCGCCTTGGAGAGGATGAGTGGCCACAGCTGCAGGGGGCGGATGCCCACCGGAAGCGGTGTGCCAAAGAGGTCCACCGGCATGCGGTCGTCCACCACCACCATGCGCCACCTGCCCGCATGCACCGCACTCAGAGCACACCGACAGGGACTGCCGGGGCAGCAGCGGGCAGGGTCGCGGTGTGTGGGCGTCCGGGAACGGCGGTGAGCGGCGGCTTACTTGTCCATAATGAAACACCGCACATAGAACTTCCCGTCAGCCCGCTTCTCCGGCATCTTGTCCTTGCTCTGCGGGTAGATGCCCTCCCACAGGAAGTTGCCAGGCTCCATTGTGACTTGCAGATCCTGTTACGCATACCGTGTCAGGCGTGATTAGAGAGAGAGTCACAAGGGAGGGTGGACACTGGGGAGACACCGTATTCCTCCCGTGCTGCTAATGTCATCGTGAGCCCACCCACCTTGATGGCCACCATGGTGTGCCACAGCCAGTCAAATGCGGGATTGCCCGAGAAGAGCTTGCCCTCCAGCTCACGCTTGTCCTCGCCGCCAGGCACGGGCTTGCCTGCACAGCGACGCCAAGATGCCCATGCGTTCAATGCGCTGGCCGGGGCTCGCTGCCCTCAGCAGTGATGCGATAGCAGTTGGAAGGGACACTTGCCGTTAACCTCGGCTGCGGCCAGGGTGACGACGGGGATGTCTGGCTGGCCCAGCACCAGCTCCTCAGGCCGCTTCCACGTGTCCAGGAATGGGCCGAGCGCATCGGGCAGCAGCAGACCCTGGTGGTCCTGATACTTGTCTACGGCTGCGTGGCCACCGCGGCGACCCCGCCACCACCCATCAGCCCGTCACCGATCAGATAATCAGCCAAGCGCCTACATATGTGCAGCAATCCCACCCAACCCCTCAGCGTACCTTTGCCATCCACCTTGTCCCCCGCAATGGTCGACTCGTTCCACTCTGGGAACAGCGTGTCGATCACGTTGGGGCGGTCCACTGGGGTGATGTCCGGCGGCGGCTCCTTGTCCTTCTTGCCCTTCCCCCCCTTGTCCTTCCCCTTGGGCGCCATCCAGGATACTTCGCCTCGGGGCTGGACTGCTAAGACGCTCGCAGCCCGGCCCGGTACCTACTGCCCGCAGATGTATGCAGGGGCAGTTGTGTCCGTTCGTCGCAGCGGCGATCGCCTCAGCTCCCGCTGGTGGAAGCTGGTCAGCACCCCGTTGGTTCGCAGCTTCCGTCCCGTCGTGTGGCGGTCAGTCTCCGCCAGCCGGCCGGCCCTCAGCACCGGTCGTGCTCTGCGGCGAGAGGCGAGCACCTTCAGAATGGGCGAGCGAGTGGGGCCGCTCGACTGTGTGGGTGTGTTCGGTGGGTGTGCCGGCTGATGGGCTGAGGGGATTCGCTGACCCGCACGCGGCATGCGGGCCGCATGTCGCGGACGACAGCGTGCTGGAGGCAACACTGGGGCCGCGCATAGAGTGGCCCACGCACAGAGTGGCGCGCTCTCGTTTCCGGCCTGTCGCCGGTCGACGTACCAATAATCCTTGTGTATCGCAGTCGTAGTCACCCGTCCATTGTATTAAAGTACAATACTAATGATATATTGTTTTAAATATTTGTTCTACCGGGTAAATAAAAAAAGAAAGTGAAGTTCGCCCCGGACATCGGCCGAAGCCGCCCCAGCACTTGACCTCTTGCGCCGACTGCAGTCGTAGGTTTGGCATAGCCCGTAGACCATTGCCTCATTCGAACCCCGAAGGGCTAATGCATCGACCGGGTAAAATGTATTTCAAATGTATTATATTACACACTACAGCGAGCGTACCCGTACTCGTTGCAGTACTACTGGTCGGCGCGCGCGGATGATGCTAATTCACTCCGGCGGAGGCACAACGCCATAAATTTCAGATTATCTGATTTATTATTATTTGATTTATTATTTACCGAGTCACGGCGGCGGCAGTAAATAATTTACATGATCGGTATAAGTTCGTTGTAGTATATTATTTGTCTATCATTCATTTCTAATACGCCGGCCATGGCATACGAATACGTACTTGATGACGCCGACAGTAATAGCGGGATGAGAACAGACAACAGTGAGGCAACTCCAGCTACTACAATAATAATTGTCCAACACCAACGTCAGCAATGGTAACACTGATGATTCATATTAATAAATGTGCAACAAATAGCAAGCAAGAATAGAATGATGATGATAAGGCACAGGCGCAACGACTTCGAAAGCTGTGAGCTCATTATCTCTCCTTATTAGCTTGTACTGCTCACCGTTTATCAGGAGTATCTCATTGGCGGTGACAGCTTCACGTTGTCCGCGTCAGACACACGCGCGTTCGCCCTCACGCGTTGGTGCCGCCACGCTTTCCCTGCCTTTGCATCAAACGCGATCCCACTCCTCCACCATGCGGTGTAAAAGAACATGGCATTGCCACATGATGATGCGGCCCAGCAATCAGTGAGCCTAGCCCAATGGTGGTGTGTCGCATTACAGCCTATTATTTGTGAAGGGCGAACAGGCCCGTAGCTATGTATCTTTAGCCTGGCAGATGGCGTGTGTCAGCTCTATCAGCCCGCTGCTGCCAATGAATGACTTGCCCGCATGCCATGCCCCCAGCTTCTATTCCAGCTCCATCTCAAAGCCGATCTTCTCCTCCAGCACCGTCACATGCGTCTGCCCCCACACCTGCCACGTCCACACGGATGTGATAAATGTCAGCATCAAATGCCACCACTGCACCCGGCCGCTTTGCTCTCGGTGCGATGCCAGCCGCAAGCGCGCCAGACCGGGTGCATCACCGGCTTACCTCCTCTTTGATGGGCAGCGTGTTAACAATGAAATCCACAGTGTTCATGTCCTCCACTTGGCCCCAGACAGTGTGGCCGTGCCCCCATTCATGGTGCGCCGCGACCGCGATGAAAAACGCCGGCCCCTCCCCGATCAGGCACACCTGGCGGAGCCGCCACATGAGGACACACCAGGAGTCATCACCGCAGTCGCGGAGATCCCACCGCCCGCCTCCCTCCCCTGGCCTACCTCCGCCCACGCTGCATCACCCCATCCAGCAAATGCTGCATGCTGCATAAATGCTCATGCCACTTGAGCGCCTCATTTACCAGGTTCATAGGTTGCCCCCCTCCCACCACCACCACAACCCAGGCCGGCGCACCATGCCTCTCTCCACCACCGGGTCGTGCTCCCTCGCAAGCTTGGGCAGGCCGTTGATCTGGCCCTGGAGGCAGTATCCGCGGGTTAGCATGTTGATCAGTGCGACCCGCTGCTTCATAGGTGAGCCAGGCATGAATGCACTTCGTTGGACCAGGGCGCCGGGATGCGAGGCCAACCTGCAGTAGCGCGTACGGGGGTCCTGGGCCGCCAAAGTTGTCGATGGCACCCGGCAATGGCAGCTTCTCCGAGCGGTAGAAATTCCCGGGCGCGCCGCTTCCCCTCCGCCTCGCGGCAGCCAACACCGCCCCGGCAGTGACCGGCGACCAGTCCGTCCTCACCTGATCCACCACATTGCCGGCGAACACAGCCACACCCGCCATCAACCAGTGCACAAGCATGAGAGGGTGATGTGGTGGAGCAGCCAGCAGCTCCTGCATGCACCATCCCGTAAAATCGGAATCCGCCTGGCTCCTCATAACGGTCGCCCATGTCATATGCTGCAGCCAGGGCAAGAATGACAGCGCTGAATGCCATGGAACTGATATTACCCGATTTCCTGATATCGCCGTGTGCCTGATGTGTTAGGAGTGATTAGCGCGATGTTTTCCGTTTCATTTGAGCCCTCAGTAAATGCCAAAGAACATGCCGTTGCAATAGCATGACCATTCTGCGTCACTGCTAGCGATAATGACTACGAGCTGGCAGGAGCTAGACACTATTTGGGGTGAGCCGCAACCCGGGGGGGGAGGCATAACGGGCACCTTGATGGGGATGTCGCCGTATGCTGTCACCAGCCTCACCACATCGCAGCCCACGCACCCAATCTCCCCTTCGCCAGCCTGGGCGCCGCAACGTCCGCAGCTCTTCCGGCAGCTCTCGTGCATGTAGCCCGAGTTGACCTCGCATTCCCCATTGGCCGCCCAGTCACTGCAGAAGGGGCTGGCGTCCGCGCACTCGCCCTGCTGCCCGCCTTCACTGTAGCCGACAAAAGCGTTCTCGCGGTCTATGTCTTCCCCTGTAGATGAAATTACTAACCAGGGGAGCAGCAGCAGCACAAGCAGCGTGCACCGGCAAGCAAACCGGGGCCGCGCCATCGTCCACGTCGGCGCCGACAAAGCCGACGCCGACTCTATCGCGCCCCCGGCTCGCCTCGCCTCGCCCGTGCTGACCCTCGTTGGTCGGGAGCAAAGCAGCCTGTCTGCCCCGCCGCGCCGTTCAACGGGATGAGCGGGGCAGGTTGTGTGTGCAATGCGAGGGGTATAAGCAGGTAGCGGCGACGACCCGCGGGCAACCCCGAGCTGCTCAGGCCGTACCCGTACGTGCAATGAGTGATGCACGAACCCGAACAAATCCAGGGATTATGATAGTCACTACAGCGCGACGACCAGCGACCTGTATCACGGGCCCGGCGGGCGGGACCCCGTGTAACCAAACCCCTCACCTGTATCACGACGGCTCCGGCGGGCGGGGTGGCGGCTGCTGGACGATGATACAGCGCGGGAGACGAGGGCTCCGAAACCACGGAGCGACTACGGCAATACTGTTATTACATAGAGATAGTCGCGATATACACCAGTCCACATAAGTCTATGCACAAAGAAATCCGCGCGTATTCTCGCCTCGTTGCCCAACCCATGGGGGCACGGGGCCATGGAGCCTTGTAATCCAGTGTATGCAATCCTCCTACGCCAAAATGGCAGCCGTTTCTCCCGGTATCGCACTTTTAGAATTGTTCTTCGGCAATGGTATTGCTTGGCACATGGCTAAAACCACAGGAAAAACGGGCGATGAAAAGGGGACAACTGTTGGCGGCGTACCTACCATCCGTCGCATTTGCCTGCGCGCTGCCGGTGGTGGGTGGGCATATGCATGCGCTGTAAGACGACCGAGCTTGAGCCAAATCCATGCACGCTACCGATGCAATGCATGGCGTTTCCATGAGAGTATGCTAGTAATCCCGTCGTCGTGATGGGGCCAATCATCCCACCATTTTCCAAGCTGCAAGATAAGCGCCGTTGGATGCGCCTCGCTGGGTGAAAGTAGCACACATAAAGTGCCTTCGATTCCATAGGTGCATGCTTATACCGCCCGCACCCGCCGTAGGGCGGCTAAGCGCGGGCTTCCCCCCTCGACAACAATGTCGCCACTGCTGCACATGTCTGTGCGCATGTTGTCACACATGTCACCCACCATCCAAGGGGAAAAGCCAAAATGATGACGGGGTCCGTGCGACGTGGAGACCTATCCACGGGGTCCTCGCCCCTGGGAGCTTGCGTGGAAGGGCACATTGCATGCCTCCATCATGCCTCCCCACCCACAGTGAGTGGGCTGGCTGGGATACCACAACAGGGGGGGGGGGGGGGGGGGGGGGGGGAGGAGGACTTTGACAGGCCATAACATTTTGGCGTTTTATCAGATTGGGTTGAAAATTAGGGTGTTGGAAAGCGCAGGTTGCTTGCGGGCTTTCCATCGCACTAACTTACAGCCATATCTGATAAAACGCCGAAATGTTATGAATTAAAACGTGATTGCAATATTACGGTTTCTTGCTGGGCGAACAGCCAGTTCGCGAATGTTGCATGCAGCCCGCCAGCTGACCATAGGACTCCAAACCATGCACCGCGCGGCATGGGGTAGGTGGGCAACACATGTATCTTGGCGACCATGGGAGAAAAACGCGTTCTTATTTATGTCCAAATGTCGGCGTCCCGTGCGCTCAAACCGTTCACAGCCCGGCCGTGCAGCACTTGTTACCCTGGCAGTGCCGCATAGCAGGCGACGCGCGCCGTCGCATTGGCCTTAGCAAACCATGTGCACACTCTTTCATGGTTATCCTCGCAATGGTTGCGACGGCGCAGACTATGCGTGGGTTTACCGACTAGACGCGCCTAAACCCAAATCATAAGCGTAAAAACATGCAGAGACTTTTTGTGGGCTGCTATACCATGTTTTACTTTTGGCGACGCGGGCTAACGCGCGCACGATGTGAAGATCACGTGCAACCAACCAAGATCACGAACGCTGCTCCCCGACGACGGATCCGTCGACATATAGATTACCGCCTTCTATTCTATGATTGCCATATAAACAACAATGACACATTTTTATAAATGAAATGGGCGAGGAGAATATATAGTGCAATGTAATAATGCCATTGCTTGTCACAATCTAAAATTTAGGTTGACATGCGGGTGCATCAGATGGGCAGATGATGAGTACGGCGGCTGTAGAATGGCCGGCGCTAGCTTATGATGATGCTACTGCAATACTACCTATTTAAATAGAATATTTTCAAAACATGATTATTTATAATTTATATTCTATCTATGCATTGGTATGCTGTATAGCTGCTGCGCGTTCGCGTACGGATATTTTAGTGTTGGGCAGCACAATAATCCATGGTTTACTACTCGCGTTCTAGGTGCTTCTACATGGTACTAAGATACCAGTAATAACCCCTCTGAATCGATACAGGAGACGGCCTCGCCTATCAGCATGCCCGTTCGGGAAGGGGGTGATGTTAATCTGGGCGGGCTCGCTCAGAAATCATATGCGCTCCGAAACCAACATAATTCAGATAATAATAATGATATATGAATACCGGTACTATAGTAGTCCCTAGCACAAGTATTAAGTATTTAGGGACCAGTCGCTAATTCGCTGTATATAGTATGTAAGTAATATAGTAATAGTAGTAAGAATAGGGTATGACATCATGATCATTAGAAAACGCAGGGATTCGGAATTCGCCGCAATGAGCATTACGCGTAATAGGTATAGCGTACGGTAGCCATCAACAGTCGCTGCTACAATAGCAGCTACCAGTACCTCTCGCTACGGGTACCCTTACATGTACCGGTACCGCCTGGCATTATTCATGACGCGCCGCCGCACGCGCATCCGGCGCGGCCGCCCGATCAGAAGCCCACTGCTCACTCATAGCTAGCTCGCTGCTCTCACCTAACGCGTACCTCGTTACTCCTCCGTCTGTGAGAAGCCGACTACCCGAACCCAGCGCTGTTTTTTGTTCAAGTCGCACCCTTCGTTCGTGCATTCCCGCGCAACGATTCAACAATACTCTTACGCTACGCGTGCAATATAATAGGAGCAGTAGGGGCGCGGTTGCAGCGCATGCTTCGATGATGATTTTATCACCCCCGCCATACGCCGGACGACCCATCGTATCGTCCGCTAAACCAACCAGGCATGAGAAGTGCTCTGCCACTTTCCTATGTAGGGATACAACGGCATCTTCACGGAGCAGATGGACGGACTGCACACCGCACGCTCAGCCGTTTTGACTGACCGGCCCAAGGAGCATAAGGAATTCGGCCGGCAGCCCGGGGAGTGTCGGCGCGGCGAGGTCCCTCATGGATGCTACCGCCCAGCACACTGTGTATGCTTTCGGATAGGAGGGGCGCGGCTGCCGGGGGAGCAAGTGGAGTTGTTGCGAGCCATGTTGCTGCGGGCGGAGATTCAAACGGGGGATGCGGGGCACGCTCGTTGCAGCTTCTGCGGTACGGATGCGCACGGTTGGGCTCGGCCAAACATGCACCAACACAACATCCCAACTACGGCGGCGGGTGGCAGTGCCGTGGTGGGAGGAGGGAACTTCCTGAGGTGGAGAAGGAAATATTCAGTGCGCTGCAAACGCGATGCCCACATAAGAACAGCGGGCGGGCACTGCGACTAGTGTGTGGGGAGTGGAACCGGTGCGTGCTCCTCTTGGTCCCGCCCACAGCTAACTTGTTTGCACCCACTGCCCTTTGGGATTTCACATGCGACGGGCTACGTGTGATGCTCACCTCTCGTCTACATGGCCGTAGCTCGTCACTACATGTTGGCGCGCTGCACCTTCAGCATGGGCGACCTATCCTGCGTGTGGACAAGTAGGATGAAGAAACACTTCTCTTCCATGAGAAAGTCGACTCTGGATGGCTTACCCGTCGCGGAGGCCCAACCCAACCATTGTCAATGCATATGTATGGCGGCGACATTGAACACATGGATATCAATGGGCTTGATGCTTCAGCGGATGACCTTCTCCATATAGCAAGGCATGCCCCCTCAATCAAGCATCTCATAGTGAACAACCCACACAAAGGGGCGAAACCTAAATTTGTGTCGCCACCTTCATGCCATCAGGCGCATGAACTCTCTCACCAGTCTCAATATTGAGCAGTTGCGAGGAAACCTCAGTGATTACAACCACGTCACCGCGCTGCAAAATCTTACCCGCCTTCAAACACTCAGTGCGACATGGACTTTGAGCTCGCAATATGCATGTGGCGATTCCCAACATGACCAGGATGCATGAGCTACACCTCGGGACTTACATGCACCCGGACTGGCTGCGCCCCGTGAGTGAGCTTCAGCACCTGCACAGCGTTCTCGGCCGGTCAATACCGGGCGCGTCGTCATGATGTACGAATATCCGGTATACTAGCGTAAGTACTGCAGCCCATCGAATTTCGTCGGAAATTTAAATTGTGGCACGGTGAAGCTCTAGCCATGATAGTCGCTGAAATCTTTCGGGATGCCGTATTCAGATCTCTCGTTCCGTTTTCGACGGTCACCCCATTTTCGTCGATATATGTACTGCGTAATGCACTGGTAACACAGCGCAGAATGATAGGGGGTTCCGGGACCTATCTTGCCCAACACAAAAGCGTCCCTATCTCATTTGACGACGTCTAGGACTGTGACCGAGTCTGATGTTCAATTTTCGCTTTTAATTTTGATGGTGTGATATACTGCACGAAGTACCGCACCGGCTTTGCGGCGTGTACGAGTAAAACCAGACATTGGCAATTCAGGAACGCCTTGTGAATCACCTCGGCCCTAGGGTATTAGTTAATGGAACTGGTGGAGGTGGTGGCCCCCGGAAAGTCATGGAGAGAGATGTGGCTGACAAAGAACGCCATCCATCGGGCGTATACGGGTGAATATATGCATCCAATACGTTTAGATGGGGCTAGCAGTGAGGCCAACCTCTGCGTGGCCCGGCGAGTAACGGAA
The DNA here is from genome assembly GCA_006384855.1 of Tetraselmis striata. Taxonomy (NCBI): domain Eukaryota; kingdom Viridiplantae; phylum Chlorophyta; class Chlorodendrophyceae; order Chlorodendrales; family Chlorodendraceae; genus Tetraselmis; species Tetraselmis striata. The sequence continues at coordinate 95,193 of VCJN01002362.1, read as the reverse complement.
ATGCTGATCTCCTCTACGACCCTGCCGCTTGATGGCACCATGAGAGACCTTGCGAGGGCATTTCCCGGACTGCTGAAGTTGGAGCTCGAGGACTATGTTTGTGCCGCAAGCGATATATTGGAGCTGCTGCGGATTTCTGGCCTCCGCGAGTTGATAATTTGCGACAACATGAGCACCGAGGCCCTTGTGGTAGAGACTTTGCCTGAGCACGGGCTGAAGGGCTTCACAGCTCTCCAAACGCTCCGATTATGTCAGATTGACGGCGCCGATACTTGCTTCCCACAAGACATATCTCTGCTTGTACCATCTATCATGGTATGCATGCATTTGTCCTTCGGAGTCGCGCCCGGAGAAAGTGCGGCAGACGACATGTTGCGGGCCGTCAGAGGAGCCATGGCCTTGACAATTACCGACCTCCGATTTCTTGTTGACCTGTCGGAAGGATTCCACTCAGAATTGGACGAATTTGACAACGACAAGACCCATTCAAGAAATGGCATCAAGCAATTAGCCTCTAACCTAAGCGATCGATTGTTAGAAGCACTGCCAAGCTTGAAGCACCTCGCCGTTGATGAATGTGGTTGGTGATAACCGTGCGGGTAGTGGCTGCTCCCGGTGTGTGCTGCCTGTCACAACGCGTATGTTAAGCACAAGTACATAAGTAATATACAGCCGGATAACACCGAGTTGTTGTCACGATATGGGTATAGCATGGGCTGCAATTTTCATAATATCGACTAGTGTACGCCTATATTTTTGCGCGATATTATACCGTGGTAAGTTTTGACGAGCTGTGAAGCCGGTATTCACATTAAGAGAAACGAGAAAACTGCATATATGAGAAAACCTGTAGATGAGAAAACATTTCGAGGTTTTCTCATCCGAAATGGCACTTTATTACCTTTTCGGGCTGTGTCATGATGCATGTATTCACATCATGAAACCACGGCAATAAAAGCGGGGCGCTTGCAACGGGGGGTGCCCCGGCCCGCCATCAATTGCCGACACTGCCCAGCTTCGGTATAAGTAAAAGAATATACGTGGTTTTGGCCATATGCTAGTGCGCCGCGATGCGCCCACATGCACATTCGTGTAGGGCTAAAATTTTGTGGGAGACTGTGAAATTGTATCTCCCGGCGATATGATGAATATAAATAATAAGAGGCTCATATAGCATATGGTCGCTACTCTTTCTTACTCGTCGTACGGGTAGTTCGTAACGGTGTTGAAATTTATTGATGATGATTACCCTGTACTACGATAAGAGCAGCAGCTGCAGAGGCGTGGCGAAGCATATGGCCGCGGAGTTGGGGCGGGGGGGGGGGGGGGGGGGGGGGGGGCTCCGAAACCACCATTTTTATGCTCCGAAACCGTTACGTACCAGGTACTCGTAGTGAAAACGCTGGCACGACGGTGGGCTGCGGCGCGCGCCCCCGGACGACGCGATATGAGAACGCCGCGGCGACGCTGATTGTCGCGGCTAACCGACACCCCTACCCCTAATACCGTCGCCCTACCGATCGCGACGCTTACAAGACAAGCAGCGCGGACTTCTGCGGTCTGCGGCAGCCAGCACTACAGCACTACGCTGAGGCGTCACCTCAGTTCCAGCACCCTGCATAATCTGCTCCACAACAGTGACCTCAGTCAACAGAACCTTGCCAGTCGTAACACCAGCTATGAGCGCCACAGTTCGAGCGGCACGTCCGCTCGCGCCCCGGCTCGCCACCGCGCGGCGCCACGGCATCAGCCGCCGCGCCGAGCGCTTCCACGTCGACGCGCGCGCGATTCAACGAGGAGCGCAGCCGGAAGCGCCCGCCTCCCTGGCGCGCCGTTACGTGCTGCTCGCGGGCGCGGCTGCGGGGGCAGCTGCGGTGCATGGAGGCAGCCCAGGTAACGGGGAGCCGGGTGTCCTCATCGAGTCGGGGAAGGGGTGTTTTTGCCGGGACCGCGGGGACCCTGGTGGACCGGCCCCGCGCGGCAGAATCGGGGAAGCGACAGGCGCCCTGGAATTATGGAATATATTAGATATGGCCGCCGCCATGGCCCCAATATATATAAGAAATAAACATGGAAAGTAATGATGTCACCCTGAGGAACCTGCGAGGAGTGTCTTCTGCCATCTTCTGGGGCGACTGCCTTGACTGCCTTTTTGATTTCCTGTAGGGCAACCCAATTATGAAGTTCTCATCGCATGGCCAGATGTGAGCACACCTCCAGAGGCAAAGTGGCATTGCTGTTTCTCGTTTGGCGTACTCCCTAGAGGGTCTGCATGTGCGCCATCAATGGGCGCGGGTGTACCAGCTGAGCCCCGGAATGCACTGCCCTGGTGGGGTGCCCAGGGGCAGCCGCCGCGCTGGGGGCGCCGCCGGCTCAGGGCGGAGCGGCGGGCGACGCCGCGTCCCTGGGCGCGCTAATGGATGGGATCGAGGCGCTGCGGGCGGCGCTGAGCATCAGGGGCTCACAGGGGGGCGCCCGCCTGAGGCTTAGGTGTGGGCCGCCACATGCCCCCCCCCCCCCCCCCCCTCCCCTTTCCCCCACTGGCCCCGCCAGAAATATCTGAGGGTTTCTGTGATGGCTGGCGGTCCACAGGAACCTGCTCCCAAAGTACAGCGGCGCCGTGACCACCATGACGGCGTACCTCCCAGCTGTTGCGGCAGGTTTGGCCGCTGCCTGCTGCAGCCTGTGCGCTAGGGCTATCGCCGACAGGTGGGGATGTTTTTTTGTCGGGGGCGGGGGGGGGGGGGGGGGGGTTTCTGAGCGGATGCTGCACGTGTTGCCGCAGCCACCCCCGCGCCCAGCGAAGACCCGGGCTGGGTGGCCGCGGCGGACAACATCCTCATCGGCGTGTCGCAAGTGACGGCCATGGCGGGGTTTGCCGGGCGAGGCGAGTTCGAGAGCTTCCGGGATGCCGACATCCCGTTCTCCGACATCGAGCTGGCCGTCGCCTCTGCCCAGCAGCTCCTGAGTCAGGTGGGTGCCACGCAAGCACAACGACCGCGCCTGCGGGGACGGGGCGCTGGCGCTGTGGGCAGGCAGGCATGCGCTCCCGTTGGCGCGGCAGACTGCATGTTGGTCCACTGTGCTGTGCAGGTGCCCCAGCAGTCTCAGGACCGCGCCATGAAGTACCGCTGCAAGACCCTCCTCAACAAGGCGGCGGACCTCGACGAGATGAAGGACATCGCAAATAGCCCCATGTGCGCGGCAGCCTTCTGAGGTGGAATGTCTGCTATGGGCCGGCCGAAAGGTTCAGGGTTTTAGAAACCCTAAAACTACGAAAAGCAAAAATCTCAAACCCTAATTGTGTAGCCTGGCCATTGATCTGCCCGCCCGTACTGCTACGGAATTGTGCAGGAGGGGTGGGAGGGGGGGGGGGGGGGGGGGGGCACAATTTAGTCGCACATGTGCACAGAGGCAGCCACTTGTCCCAAGGGGAAACCACGCAGATTCAGTGGTCCTGGTGTGTTGCCTCGAGACCACCGCGCAGGTTCTGTAACCAGCAGCAAAGACTTATGGAATGCCGCCGCATCGCCAGTGAATGATTAGTTTTAACATTACGGTTGAAGAATGGTGCAACAATGGTTATCACCTAGTATGTATTTGCTTTGCAGCATCGCTTTTCGAGGTGTTCACCAGCGCTGTGTGTTTTTCATGATTCCATGTTTGCAAGCAGTACAGCATCGATGAGTGTATCCGGCATATGATAATAATTGCGTAAACATGTAATAATGTATATGCGTAGTATGCATGGAAGTATTACTGTTGCTACTGGCACACGGCTCGTACCGCACGGCTTCCTCGCTTTGTTACTTAAACACAATATGATATATGCGCTGATATGTGATGACGTCGCGCGCGAAGGAACATATAACAACTAGTAATGTACAATATGATAGTAACAAATTGGCATGCGCGATCGCTCATAGCACGCGCCCGCGACCGCGCGCGTATACGATATATATTTGTATGCATATGTATGTATATATGTATACAGATACAAATGTACATATGATGTATATAAACACTTTGTAAATACACTCGACCAAAGATAACTATAAATAATATTCATGTCAAGATTATTATGTATTATGCTGGACCACGAAATGTCTACTGCTGCGCTCGATAACCGAGGCTCCGAAACCATCCGCCACCGCCGCCCCGTCAAGCACCCGCGCGCATTACCTGCGCTTGCGCGGGCCGCCCGTTGAATCGCCGTTCCACCGCGGTACATATGCTGCTGCCGTTGGTACGGTTCTACGTTAGAACCGCACCTCGCCCGCCTTCTCGCCCCCCCCCCCCCCCCCCCCCGGCGGGCGTCTTAGCGTGCGTGACGTAAGTAAACCGCAGAGGCCCCAAGGCTACACCGCCGACACCGACCTGACACTTTCGACCCTACGGTGCCGGGACTGGAGCGGCCAAAAAGCAGGCGCAGCGCGTCGACTTCGCGAGTGAGGCGGGTGCGGGAATCACCATCTCGGACAATTCCTTCCTTCGGCGGCTCGCGATGGCGGCACTGGCGAGGGCATGCTGCGACAGTGCGCCGGCCTACAGCTTGGATTTCATCAGCGCCAGGCCGCGCAGCGGCGTCGTCCCGCCGGCGAGAAGCAGCGGGCGCTTGTGCAGTGTCAGGTGGGGTGTGCGGCGGCACCTGCCAGGTCGCGATGCCGCGAGCCGCGCAGTCAGGTGGAGGCCAGCGGCGGTGGCGGCAGCGCGAAAGCTGGCGGCGGCTGCAAGCTGCGCAGGGGCTGCGAAGGGGCCCACGCTGTCACGAGATGTCCCTTTCCCGGTACCGCCTCTTGCTTACTGCTCATTACTCGCTTTTCGCATTGCAGCAACAATTACCACCTCCCGCAGTCGAGGGTGGTAAATGGGAAGGGAGGGGGGTGGGAAGGGACGCGAAGGCTGTGATTCGTCAATGTATGGCAATCCGCTCTCTCAGTCATGCATCATTCGACCCTTGAGGTGTCGATCGTGGCACTCATGGGCGCTACCTTCGCCTGCAGGACATCAACGCAGCAGACTACGAGCTGCCGCCGGAGGTGGCGCAGCGCCTGATCACCCCCGCGCTTGTGGTGCACATGGACAAGGTGCCACGGCCACCCAATGATGCGGATGTCGCATGGACTCACCAGTGACTCAGGAAGGACCTGCCTGCTAGTGTCAATCAGGCAGATGGACCGGGCATCCGGTAGGTGGCCTTAGCATCCGCGTCTCTCTGGGGGATATCACATGGCGCTTCCAGGTGCGCGAAAACGTCCGGCGCATGCTGGACTATGTCGAGGGGGACGCGCAGCGCTGGCGGCCCCACCTGAAGACGACCAAGATCCCAAAGGTGTGTTGGCCACTAAGCATGTGTGCTCGGGTACCGCCGAACACATGCCAGCTTTACGTGCCAGACACTGACTAGGGTCCGCAACAAGGGCCGAGGGCTAAATATCGGAAAGAATCATATTCAATTCAGGGTACAAATTTCGATGTTTTGATGGGATTCGGAATGATTTGTTCTGACATGATATATTGATTATATTCAATGTCTAAATATCAAGATCCAGGCTGACTTGGATGGTGAATGAAGCACATCGGCATTTAGGCATACTTTCCTTGCTTACAGACCCAAGGATTCCAAATAAGTGCGTTTTGCCCCTATGCTAAACCTGGACAACTGAAGGGGGAACGATGTTGTAAACGTACTTGAAGTAAACGTGTCCATACCTGGACCTCTTGATGTCGGCGGACCGCTTTTCTGATTTTCTAACATACACAAAGTAATACACGAATGTACCACGGACGCTGATGGGAGGGTATGCATGTCTTCCAAGTACGTACGATGTAATGAATAAAAGACATTGTATTGATGCATAGCGGCCAAATCGAGCCTCGATATAATGCTATCCGAAATGATCAATTACATGTCGATAATTGCCAACCAACTGATAGAGAATACGGATTCATCGCGATCAAGCCGAGGCATTCGATCTTGATTATCTATTGCCATTTCTTGATGCGGGTGCTTTAATGACACAGACGCCGCCGGCGGGTGCGGCGCGCAGGTGTGGGCGGAGCTGCTGCGGGCGGGGCTGCGCCGCTTCAAGGTCGCGACCACGCGGGAGCTGGCCGTCCTGTGCCAGCTGGCGGAGGGCGAGGGCGTGGCCGGCGGCGTGGACGTCCTGGTGGCGTATCCGCTCACCGGGTGCCTCCCGCTCGCCATACCCTCCCCCCCCCCACCTTTCCACCCTCGCTCCCACCCATCCTAGGAGATATCCTGGCGAAGCATACTAACTACTCAAACAGCAGAAGCAGACTCACTGGCATCGACGCCTTCAGGGGTGATCTGTTGTTAGAGCGAGTGACTACCAGGAACTGCGAAGTCGGTGGCTCACTGGTCCGATATCTGCACAGGGGAGGTTTTTGACCATTGTCACTGGCGGTTCGTACCGCCGCCGTCTTTGCTTGCATCATCTTGTGATTTTGTATCGTCCCCAACTGTACAATCAAATATGGTCCGGAGGGGCAACAAAGAAGTGATCGATTTGCGCATTTGTGTCACGATTCTCGTGATGCATTCGTACTATATTCTAAATCATTTCTCCGTATAATCGGTTTCCCTTTTTTGTGGGGCAGCAGGGTGGGGGGGCAAAACGATTTTTTGTTCGCTCACCGTTTGGCTGTGTTTGTACGTTAAGCTTGTGTTGGTGCCTGCTGAATGCAGGCCAGCTTTGCTGCGGGCTGGGCAGCTTGCGGAGCAGCACCCATGCTGCCGCATCAGTGGTAGGAGCCCCGCCAAAACACCCCCCCCCCCCCCCCAGGCTGCCGCCATTCTCTGCAATTAACCGCGCAACCTTGCATGCGCCCTGAAGTGCTGTGCGAGGGCGCGACGGGCGTGCAGGAGACCCCGGCGTCTCTCAGCATTTTCTTCGACGTCAACGTGGGGATGGACCGCACGGGGCTGCCTATTGCAGCGGCCTGTGATGCCGTCATAGAGGTGCAGTGCGCCCTGGCAAGCTGCCCCCTCCCCCCCCCCCCCCTCCGGGCCTGCGTCGTGGATTTTGTTTATGTGATAATGTTATTCTATGTTTTTGTTGCTGTTTCTGTTGTTTTGGATGTGTAATTGTATTTGTGTCATATATGTGTGTATGGTAGTGTTTATTGTTAGTTTTGTTGGTTTTGAGTGTATATTGTGCATATTTAGTATGTTGACTGTTTGTCTACCGTAGCAGCTGGGTTCACGGGTCAAAACAACGCTAAATTCTTTTGCAGTATCGAATCGGAGTATCCGTAAAAATCGTGTTGTATTCTGATGTGATTCAGTTCAAATACTGATGTATGCTCTCTTCACGGGGGGTAAAAACGACAATATACCGCGAACCCAAAGCGTGGTTATGGTATGTGGTTATCATTTTATGATGGGTGTGTGTGGGGGGGTAAGTTGTGACGTAAAAGTAAACTTCGCCCCGGAACATCGGCCGGAGCCGCCCCGGCACTTGACCTCGTGCGCCAACTGCAGTCGTAGGTCTGGCATAGCCCGTAGACCAATGCCTCATTTGAACCCCAAAGGGTTAATGCATCAACCGGGTAAGCCCAGGACACGCCGGGCCGATATTGCCGAAATACATCGGCCAGGAATTGAACCCGGGATCGCTCGCTTACTAGACGACCGAGCGGAGCGGACAAGGAATGTACATGTCGTGACGTGCTTGTGTTTTTATTGTTTATTGTGGTTTTTACGCAGGTTGCGCGGCGGGCGGAGGCTGTGGAGGCGGGGCGCTTCCGCGGGCTACACTGCTACGAGGGCCACCTCACCCAGGTCGACGCCCCGCCCAACCCCCCTGCGACCGACGACCATGTAGTACTTAAGCATCTGCATCAAGAACTGATAAATATCACCAAGATCGGATGCATCCGCTTGATAACGACGAGTCGACATATAACCGATATTTTGCGGGCAATTAATCGATTAGTATTAGTATACACGTCCGTGCGCGCGCTCGTACGATGTATAAACATTCGTGATTGTCACAATCAGTCTTGCGGAACGCTTCGGAGTTTATTTGACGACTGTATCAACGGAGCGTCCGACTCGGTTACCCATTGCAGGGCTCTAAGGAACTGGATTGCTGCCTAATAAAGAACTCGTTGTTAAAAGGCCGCCGTATAGAGACGCCGCAGGGGGTTCACTGGTGCTAGTCCTGTCCCGGGGGTGAAAAACTATCGATAACCAGGCCGGGAATTAATCATTACTATTATCGATAGGTAGGGTGGAATTAAATGTATGATTCGGCCAGTGCACCAGGAAAATGTCCTTTATTCCTCCAGCATCACGAAACTCAGCGTGGGTCACGATCTTGATATTTAGGCATTGAATACAGTATCACTAAAATATATCATATCTGACCGAATCAGAGAGGAATCTAATAAAAAAACGATAGTTAGGGCCTGAAATGATCACGATTCTTTATATTTAGCCCTCGCCCCGTATTGGTGCGGATTGCTACCACCCTGCATCGCGTGACTAAGCAAGCCCACGGAACATGTTCCGTCATTCCCGTATGAATGAATGACCTGTGATTCGATCATGTCGTCAATGCTCGCTGGTGCTGCGGCATGACAACAAGGTGTGGATGGGGTGCAGGCAAGCCTCGTGGAGCGCAACGCACAGGCGGTTGACGTGTACGACAGGGTGAGCGACGGAGTGACTGAGTTGCGGAGCGCTCACTGACACCGACGTCGGCGCTGCAGGTTACTGAGGGCTGGTGTGATGCGGCTGGCAGGTAATGCAGCTGGTGGGGCAACTGGAGGCGGAGGGCGTGCCTGTCCGGGAGGTGATCACGAGTGGGACGCCGGGCTTCCAGCGCGCCCTTGCCTATAGGTGCAGTGCCCCCCCCCCCCCCCCCCCTTACACAGCTTCCCACCTTGCGCTGCGAATAGGCTGAATGCTGTTGTTCCGAATGTAGCGCCGACAGACCAGGGTTATGCGTACCTACTCTTAAGTTGAGTTATCAAGTCAAATCAAATTGGATGACATCGAGTCAAATTAAGTCACCCCCAGCATTCACGGGAACTCTTCAGCTTTTGGGGTCGCGTGATTCCCCCTGCGAGCTAAATGAGGCTCTTTTAATGGTAACTTATAACTTCATAATGCATTGTGAGGGCGCCAATATCGCAAAGTTTTGCAGATATGAACGTAAGGAAACTGCCACACACAGATGTTTTCACCGAACAACTGCTTGCTGAAGTTGACGTAATTTGCATTAAGTCCACGGAAGTTTGGCCATGTTAATGCGCTTAACCCCCACGTGAGTGTCAAACTGAACTTTACTGTGGTTACGTTGTTAACGGAGGTTAGCGTACTTACGGAGTTAAGTGAAGTTAAGTTGGCTCTGATGAATGGACTGACTACGCATAACCCGCCGGTTGCAGCCCGATGCCACTGACATCACATCAGCGATTACACGTATATATGCTGACAATCACTCATCCGCCACCCAAACAGGCCGTTTGTGGAGCAGCTGCCGCCCGGGGTGCACCAGATATCACCCGGTACAGTGGTGTTCCACGACCTGACGGTGGAGAGCGTGAACAACGGTGTGGCGCCTTGATCCTCCCGGCGGTGTTCTGCGGGCTTTGGAAACGCTAGGAAACCCTGCAGATGGACCATTGCAAGCTGTCAATATGTATAAATATACTATAAACATATAGCGAATACCACAGCAATTAAATCGGATTAGACAAACTTGTGTTAATGCGTTCAAATAATTCGATGTTCTGCGGTATGTATGCGCTTTCTGCATAATAGTGAAAATCCCAATAATTGGCAATAATATTTCTTGCCCTACGTTGCATCATACTGGAGGTTCCGTTGCTAGAGCGTAGCGCCGATAGATAGAATTCCAGTCCTTGTGGAAATACACCATACTGAAGTACTTTATTCGGGGCAGTACCGTAGAATTAAATATGATTCGCGGGGCAAAACAATATTTGGTATTTATTCCGCCTTCTCGCCTATTTTTGAATTATAGCGCGGGGGCAACAAAGAATTATATATTGTCATGACTGGGGTCCGGTGGCAATAAATGTGGGAAACATTGGTGTGCACTCCGGAATCTCTGGATTCTTACACATCGGACATCGCAGGGGATCCGTCCACCTCCTCCACTTCTGATATGTCATCCCCAGGCACGCTCTCAGCCTCCACTACGTCATCTTTATCAGAAACGCACAACGCAGGTTGCTGAACGATACCAGTGTCAGCTGGCGGCGCACCGGCACTGTGTGATGCTGCCTCGCTGGTGCCACCACCACTTACGGGCGTTGCCTCAGCATCAACGGCAGGTTCAGCCTCATCCGCCGTAGGCTCATCAGCAGTCGCTGTCCGCCGCTCATCCGCCGCCCGTCTCATTCGGCGATTACTCCAATACGGTGCTGAGTGCTGGCAGTGGAACAGTCCAGTAGTGACCGTGACCTGGGGGGGCGGGGGGGGGGGGGGGGGGGCAAACATTATTATTTTCCGAATGGCTGATCTTAGTTATCACACGGGGGGGGGGGGGGGGGGATCAAAAACGATATTTATCTGGGAACCGTTTGTGTTTGTACGGTGTACACAATACCGGGTTTGCAATTTTCGGTTTCTACCCGTGGAAAATCCCGATCACTCATACTTGTCGCTGGTGTCGTGCGAGTATGCGAGTTTTAATACGGCACAGTGTCGGCGGAATTTCGATTTGTTGTTGAATTTTGCGGCGATATAGTACTAACAGCAGTTTATATGTGTTTTACTGTTATTTATCTTAAAGCGGTAAATACTGGGATGATACTCGTAGAGTGGGGATAATGGAGCTCCTCGTATTTATTCTGATCCTTGACAATAAGATTCCTGGGCGGTGGGTGAGCCGTTAAGCTGTTTATACTGAGTCCGAGTGAGCGCGGATGCAGACGTGGACCTGCTGCCCGCCGCCGTCCTCATGGCGCGCGTAGTGAGCCACCCGCGGGAGGGCGTACTCACGCTGGACGCCGGCTCCAAGTCCATTGCGGCGGAGAGTGGCGACCCCGTGGCCTTCGTCATTGGCAGGTGCGGCGAGCGCCTTCCGATGATGATTCGATACATGCAGAGTCGCAAACCCGCTCAGGCCGCTCAACTCTGCCGATCCATGCAGAGGGCAGCACCCAGTGCGATGCTGCTACCTCACACGTCAGCAACGGCACTGTCACCGAATCACAGTTTCATGGTCAAGTGGAGGGCTATTTATGCATACCCAGCATTCATTTTGCTACCTGTATCGCGTACGCTTTCAAGCCCCCCCCCCCCCCCCCCCCCCTTCACAACATATAACAAGACAGCGTACAGCTGCGCATTATTCAAGTAGGGTGCAGCGACACCCCTCTGCTGCCTCGCCACTTTTATTACACGCCCATTACATCGTGCAGAAGTAACCTCACATTCAAGCTCCCCCCCCCCCCCCCCCCCTCTCGAATACCTCAGGGTCGTTAGGGTTTGGAGTTGATTTCCCTTGAATAGTTATTTTAGAGTTTCTGAAATAGTTGCTGTTTCTGCAAACCCCCCCGAAATATATATGCATATACATGAACGCACATATGTAAACATGTATATATATACGCACACACACGTATATATCCACATATTATATAATGTATACATATCTAATATATGTATATTGTATATGTATATACATATCAGACATATGTAAACAGTATGTTAATATACACATGACATATGTATAATATATATGACATGATGGTATCATCTTAATGACCTACAGGTGTATACATTAGGATTGTATTTGAATCCAGCAATGATCACGTTTACACATTATATGTCTATATACAGTATTCATGTGATATATAATATATGTATATATCATGATATATATATGTGATACATATATACATTATTGTATATGTATATGTATATGATAAGATATGTAAGTATTTATATGTACATGATATGTATATGTATATTACATGACATGAACGTGATCAGGTTTAATGATTGTTAGGTTTGTTTATGCCAGATGGATATGTGATATGAATGCAAGCAAATGTATCACCTCGGTGTTGAAGCGCATGTTATGGCTGATGATATATACATAATACTTGTACATATATATACATATATATGACATATATAATATGTGTAAGAACAGCGGGAGAGTGTACAGCGTACAGCTGCGCATTATCCACGTGGAGTGCGGCGACCCCCTTCGCTGCCTCGAGACTATTGCATTCCCAGTGTATCGCTTGTATATAACTGCCCTCATCTTCAAGTACCCCCTCTCAAATAGCTCAAGGTTGCTAGGGCTTAGGGTTGAGTTTCCTCATTGCTTAGAGTTTCTTTAATGGTGCTGACTGTCTATACAAAGCCCCCCCCCCCCCCCCCTGAGCGGCATCACTGCGCAGGCCAGGATGGACCCCACTGCACTGCAGCGAAGAGCACATGCCCGTCGATGTGTCTGCGGATATGGAGGGTGTGCCGCCAAAGGGGCACTTGTGTGCGTTAGTACCCAGGTCCGCAAAGCCTTCCCCTCCCCCCTCATTCCCTCAGCAGCTCGCAAGGTAGGTGTTTGAGCGCCGCAGGGTGTCCTTTATGCTATCCATTGCATGAGCTGACCCGCACGCCTCTCCCCTGCCGCACGGGAGCAGGCACATCTGCCCCACTGTGAACCTGGCGGAGGAGGCTCTGCTGGTGGAGCCGGATGCCGGGCCCGGGGAGGTCTACACCGTGGTGCCCGTCGCTGCCAGAGGGCACGAGCTCATGCTGCCCTGACGCCTGACTACAGAAGCCATTGCGTTGGTGGTTGCACGCTAGCCAGGTCGCGGTAAGCCTCATCGCGCTGCCAATGACCATAGCTTGGAATGAGAGGAGGAAGGCCGGTAGCTTGAGCTATAACTACACGATACGTTTTCCAAGGCGTGGTTCATGCTCCTCATGTGCTCGCCTTCCCGAGGTCCACACATAACCTGCACAACAATCCAACAAAAAACATGCAATAGTATAAACATCTGCAGCATAAATGGTAGCCCCAAACCAGTAATCATATAACACTGTTGCTGCGCCACCGTTTTTGTCTCTGATGGTAGGACATGTGATGCGAGTAGTTAACAGACTGTTCAGGGGTAGTCCACAGAACATGCGGGGCGGGTAGTCCCACATGCTAATAATAACTGTATCCATAACTTGAGTATCCATGTCAATCCATATTTATTATCAATATACATTAATAACCATACAACTAGCAATCAATCAATAAATATACCGTAACCACACCGTGGCGCGCTAACGGTATATCACTGCTTTGAAACCTCCACGAATAGAGGAAAAGTGCTACGTTCATATATCTCAAAACATGTCAGAATACAGCAAGAATACCACACGGATATATGGACTCGCTGCAGAAATTGTCATTCCGTTTCTTCCACCCACGGACCCATCTGTTGACTGTATTGCTGTACATCAACAGTTGCGTCAACGGGGCACTCACGTCATGGGGCCGCTTTTCTCCCTCGGCTCCTCAAAGCTGCTGTTGTCGGGCGAATACTGCGATAAGTACCATCGCAAGAAGTCCTGTGCGAGAAAGGCACACATCGAATAGGCACTTCAGCCGCTCAGGTAGACATCAGCGGTAGGCGCCCGTGAGTGATCATAGCACACTACAATAGCCAAGCAGCATTCGCTTGTGACAGCACTACACTCAGCCAGACCAAAGAGGCAGCACTTGAAAGTTGTGGGTGCGTGTCAGCCCGGATATTGCTGCTGATATGTACCATAACATTTAACTGGGTTTGCGGGTCGAACGAATGATGTAATGTTCTGCAACAACGAGTGCGAGTCGTCGAGTCGGAATAACCTTGCAATATTCGAGGTAGATTCTGCTGATAAATTGCCAGATGAATATCGTTTTTTTGCTCCTTTCGGGGGGTGAAAAACAGTTAACTACTGCTAACCCAAAGCGTGGTTACGGTATGTACTGCACCTCTTTGGATAGTCTGCCGCTGTCTTTGCTGTACAGCTGCTGCTTCATGCCGTCGGGGAGCGTCCTCATCACAAGATAAACGTCCCCATGCTCGCGCAGGCAGTAGTCCTCCAACTCCTCGCGCGACACTTGCCCTTTGCCCTCGGTGTCGATCTTGTGAAACACTCTCTGCGCCTTTGCCAGTGTCTTTGGGTCTGCGTCCTGGCCATGCAATGGTAAATGGCGAATTCAAACGTGTTAATCGCGATTTGCGAATACGTGTACCAGGCACCTAGATAAAATGAACCTTGGAGCAGGTGAAAACAATTGCCAGCCAGCTCATGTAGGTAGCATGAAGCAAGTTAGCAGGCAGGCCAGCCACTGTTCATTTTGAAACCGCACCCGTTTCCGTGCAGCGACACTGAGAAGCTTCATCTCCAGTGCGGTGGCTTCCGGATACTCCAGTTTCAGCCAGTCCTGGCGACACCACAAAGAGCCACGCGATGTCACAACAGTGCTGTGAGAAGCTCGATATGTATGTGTACAGTATTCCCTAAATGAAAGCCGCTGACGGAAACTGAAATAAATTAGATACAGCCTGGATTTTAGGGTTGTAAGTTCTCTAAAACCCTAGACCTGACAAGTACAGCGCTCAAACCCAAAAAGCAGCATGCGTAGTGGAACTGCTTTCTTTCATTGCGTGTCAGCGGTACCTCAAACGTGAACACAGCATTGACAGTCTTGTCGACCCGGTCGTTGGAAACTCCGGGAGAGGAGCCGCTCATGGCCACGGATGCCAGACCGCCCTGCAAGGCGCGACGACCCAATCACAGTCGATTGCAGTACTTCGCGATAGTCTGGCCTTTGATGGGGCGGCAGACACAATCGCGGAACGGCAGTAGCCCTGCGCCCAGCCGATCTGCTCACCTTTTTATGCAAAACCTTGTCGTATTGGGCTTGCTGGCCTGTGAGCCAGCGGTACAGCCGACACGGGGATCAGTCCGATCAGCCGCGTCACATGATCACACCTCTCAGCGCGTGTTTCAACCGCCCCGCGCAAGCGATGCGGGGGAAAAGCCAGGGGTATAGCAGAGCTATATAGCAGAGTATTCTTACGGAGCTATAAAAACCAACAAGAAACAGGAGTAATGCCACGTATATTTGATAATTATACACCGCGTGCTTTTGTTGATTATTTGGTTAGAAATGTCTAATTTTCTTAATTATGTAGAATTTAATTGATTAATCGTTTATTTACTAGGTAAGCAAGGAATGGTGCCTAGTTTATGAGGTTTGCTACATATTTATAATGCAAAGGATCTACAAACCAACAGGCAAACCCTACGGCCTCAGTGTCAGGCAGGCAGCTCACCTCGCCTTTCCATGCTCATGTATATCGAGTGCAGCTTCCGGAGGTGGGCCAGCTTGATTGGCCGGGTGCCTCGGAAGATTCTGATCTCCTCCTGGCAGTCCACCCAGCATCAGCGGGGCGTCAGGACTCTCGACCCGCGGCAATCATGCAACAACAAATCAAGAGGGCGGCATTCTGCACGCATGCGGTGGCAGCTCCATGGGACACAGCATGTGGGGGCTGTACCGGCGCTTTCAGTGAATCCTGGATTAGGCGGATTCGCGCCTCGATCGCCTTTCGATCTATAGTAGCCGATAGAACTACCTGCCGTAGGAATGAGCACAACATATGCAGCGATTAGCATCAGAACCCTCACCCTGCACTCTTTGCGCCCACACGTACTCACCGTCAAGCAATTAGTGCCAGGGACTTACCTTATTGTCACTATCCACGCCGCTCCCAGCCATAGCCTTCAGCGCCCAGTTGACGTTTTCTGACAGCCGCTCCGGCACGTGGGGCTTTCTGGCGGATGTTTCAGCAGCGGCGGTAGAGAGTGCGATGGCGGACTTGGCGACGGCGCCATGGGACCTCCTTCCTTTGAACCATGCCGCAATGGTCTATCACACAAAGCGGCGCAGCAACCAGTGTACAGAGAGCTCAGAATAACTCGCTGGGCGCGATATCCCAAGATGAGCCCCCATGGCGCGCAGACAGGTTGGTGCCAGCGGTCGGGATTGTCCCTCGGTTAAAGTCCCACCTTCTCAGCAGCCCGTCTCTCTGCGTCTTCACTTCTCAATTCCGCGCTCACCATAGGAGCATCACCGGGCAGCGGCGCATCAGGATTCGTAACTAGCGCCGGACCATCGGCGGGGTGCGCAGTTGCCGTTGACTCCGATACCTGCCTGTGTCGCCCATACCTGCCAGTCTGCATATGCCACAATAGGCACAACATTTCTCTTTATATTGATGATAACTACGCATAGTGTGACCATTCTCCGGCAAGGCAATGTAGAGCGGCCCAATGACATGACATCAAGCATGAAGCAGCAGCAGGAAAAACAAGCTATAATAGTGGGCAGGGCAGGAGCGGGTGCCGGGGAGAGGGGGGTGTAGATTTTTTATAGAGTTGATATTATCCTTTAGAAGTCGTTTGTTATAGTTTCAGCACTTTCTTGTGTCCATCAAACATCAGCAGTGTTAAAAGGAAACATGAACTATTGAAGTCCGTTATCACATATGGAGGGACGGAAGGCAATCACGCACAGAGTGGCGAAAATCAATGTGTTTCCCACCCGCTTGGCCTCTTTCCTCGGAGTATGTGGGGAGTCCACTGGTCTCCGGGGACCCGATGAGAGGTCCATCGATACCCTCCTTGGTTCTGGCACGGCATCCGCTGGCCGTCTCAGTCTTGATGGGCCGTCGATTGACCTCCTTGGCATTGGCGGGGCGTCCATTGACCTCCTGGATGGTCTGTACACTTGACTTGGGAGATAGTTTGGCAGATCTGAGCCGAATTCATCGCGCAACCCGCTGTGGGTCTTGGGGGATATCTTACTGATCTGTTGTAGCCACAAAGCGCCGGTCAGGTATGGAAGGCGGAGCAAGATGCAGCATGGAATGCGTGGCCCATGCTCATGCAATGATGTGAGACTCCCCATGCATAGTCCCGTGCAGGTTGACATCCTAGCACGAGATGTTAAAGGTTGCTTTGGAACAGAGGGACTCGGCGACGACGCACCTCTGGAAGTCCTGTTGGCTTGATGCTTGTGAGCCCTGTTGGCCTGAATGCGCGTCGAACTGGAGTGTATTCTTCCTGTCATATTTCGCATGCTACCGATGTTGCTGGCTCCGGCATGGGCGGCGCTCTCGCTCATGGACCGCCCTATGTCTGGCAGCCTCAGATGGGATGGTGCCATGTTATTTGCCAAGGTAGAGTATGTATGCGCTTCAGACTGACTCCGTTCCTCTCCTGTCAGTCGATTTCTTGCGAAGTCCGTGTGTGCTCAGCAGCTAGCAGGCAGGTTGGCGGCAGGGTAGATTGTTATTGCGAAACAACCTGCGGGACAGCCACAGTATCAACGCAGGCTGAAATGCTGTACTTACGTTCGTTTGACGGCTGGCTTCCACCGTAACACTGGTGGGTGCGTGACATTTCAGCTCATCCTTAGTAGAATGCACCTATGCGTGCGTGCGTGCGTAACGACACGCGCAATGGGGCAAGAGAGGTCACACCTGTTAAGTCCATCAGTGCAGATATGCGGATGAGCGAGCGCTGATCTAATAGGCGTCGGCGCTTTGCGACCATGATTTGCCGAAAGCGTCGGAAGGAATCGCGTGTATAAACGCACACCCCATGCAACTCGTCGCTCCCCGCTGGGCCGCTCCGCGCCACTCGCACTGGTATACGTAGTAACGTCCTCGAGGTACGGCTGAGCGATGAGCAAGTAAGCGTTGTTAGTTAGCGTCGCGATATGAGATGCTAGGAGGTCGCTGCTGCTGCTGCTGAGCGGCGGGCATGCGGTGTTACAAAATGTACGAACAACCGCGGCAACGAACGCGTCGCCGTCGACTTTTAACTTCTTTGTGCACAATGGTGGCGCGCTACACCCCGTCGCAAGGCTCGCTATTTCAAGCACCGTGCCTGCTGCCGTACTGACCCACTCCACCAATATGTCACACATAAGAAAGCAGTGAGACCATCGACATTCAGATACGCGTATCAGTCCGCCGAACAGCGTTACCGCAACAGCGGCGGCGGTAGTGGGGAGAGAGGGGGGGGGGGGGGGGGGGGGGGGGGGGGCATACAGCGCCGCCTTCGTGTCTTCACTCCAATTCCGCAATTCGTCAAGGAACTGGGAAGTAAACCGCCACACCAGTTAGTCTTACTTCCCGCTACACTGTCGCTGCGCGCTTCGCTCTCCACCTTCTGCGGGCGCCAGCACTACTGCCTTGAACGAAGTTGTTGGCCGGTGTGTTAATGTCATAAATGTAGACAGTATCAGCTGCTGCTCGTAAAAGTAAAGTTCGCCACGGAGATCGGCTGCTACTCGTTCCTTATTCTGTTGCGCATGCTCCGACTGGCGCACCCGCACGTGCATCCGCACGCGAGCTGTAAATAAAAAGGATTAGCGACTCGTGACAGGCAGTGGATGAGTACTGATGAAAGGAGAATACCGTCGGCGCGTGGCTGATGTACATGATATGGTATTCCTATTGGTATTTCAATTTTTAATTACATAAAGGCTTTCACAAAAGCGCACTACAAACAGAACTAACATCAACTATGAAAGGTTGCCAGCAAAAGAGAGACATAAGCCTGAAACCAAGGTCGAGCAGGAGGACAGGGAGCCAAGAACAAAGAAGGAGCCAAAGGGAACCACGAAGTCACTTAGCTGCCAGGAACCAAAGGGACCCCCGCCCCGGGGTAGGCTATCAGCCGCGGCGAGGACGCTTGCAGCCAATGACCCGGGTCATAGCTATTGGTATTCCTATGGTATTCCTATCATCAAGGCATACGGTATCAAGGGATATGGGTATCTGGGATATATGGTATTCCTATCATCATCAAGGGCCCGTAGATAGTGTAACGGTAATCCTCAATCTATCTACCGCCCTACTTCCAGTACCCTACCTGCCTTGAAAGTATAATATATAATTACATGAGCTAGCAGCGGAAGGCGATATCGGAAAGTAGAATATATAAAATGTTAGCGTAGATGATAATAACCAAAACAATCGATGATATTAGGACCACATATGCTCGTACTCACACGACAAAAATGACGCGCTATTCGGGTCTTTGCATTTAGCGCGTCTAGGGCTCTGGGCCGGGGGTACTGGTACATACCGGGACCGATGATACCTGCATACACCGGCAGGTGCCCCTGCTTCATAGATGCGGGTTGATTTTTCCGTGAAAAACACTTTTCTGAATAAATATTTCTGAAATACTGATGTAGCTTGGTGTCCGCGTCAGCCGTTAATTGGATATCCGAGTTTGGAATTGAAAACATTTCTGAAATTCAATGAATATTTCAAATCCATTGAACTTCATTGAAAGGATCGGCAGTTTTCAATAAAATCACCGTCACTGCCGTGCAAAACGACCCCGCCATATGTCACGGTACCAGTAGTCGCTAGCTGTACGGGCGGTCCATCCATCCGGACGCGATCCAGTGGGGGGCCAGCAGGAGCGCACTTTTCGTTCGAATGACTTTCTCCCCCCCGCCCACCCCCCCCCCCCCCCCCCCCCCCCCCCCTTTGTTGGCGCTAGACCTATTGCCATACTGTAAAAGTCGCTAATAATCCGTATCATGCCCACTGCGTAAGCATCCTCGCCCCGTTTGCGTCATAAGAAAAGTAAAAAATAAGTTCGTCCGTGGCCGTTCCACAGCGTAGGGTATGTATACCCTAAGCACAAGGGACTCATGTCCTGACACCTGCCCTACCCACGGCAGGATACCATGGATGGCACACATGGATCGCTCATCAATGGCATGTGGCTCTCATCATGAGGGAGAATCGAACCCAAGACCCGAGACCTTGAGTTTACTGGGGAGTTCCCCAAGCGATCCCGCAGATGCCCATGCTATCTATACCCCCCTTACCTACGCACATAGTCGATATATAATAGTGCGTACCGCGTTTATACCCATCCATTTTTCTGGGTCAAGGACGACCTATCATTTAAAAAAGGATGATTACACGCTACTCAGGGCGCACAGCCACGCACCCGTACCTAAACATATTGATATATCAAATTTGCGCAATAACACCTGCGGGAGATGCTAGCTGTAGCAGTCTGAATCGAACAGGGCCATGGGAGTAGGGTTTTCGCGCTGCTGGAGCAGGAAGCCGGCTATAGGGAGCGCTATACTTTGTGCGCAGAGGACAGGGGCCGCTGCTTCTAAACGGCAATGTCTCGCACAGACTGCAGGCGCAACGACGATGTCGAGAAGTGGAATGGGTGTTTTCTTTTGGGGGGAGAGGGGGGGGAGTGTCCTGCGAGTATATGCTCTCTAGTCAGGAGACATTGCCCGTATCATGTTACCGGTGCCTCGGCTTCCTCGAAGCAGCTCAACTGGTGCGCTTGGGAGCTGCATCCTGGCACATTGTGATTCGTTTTTTTGGTTCATAAACCAGACTTTGGTAGCAGCCGCATCAGAGACCGTGACTACCGTATACCGGGCTTGCGAGCACCGGGATCACGGGACTGGCTGGAGGGTGGCCCTGTCGCGCCACTGGGTGACGCGGACCTCGTCGCCCACGGATATGGACTGCCCTGCACCGCCCACCGCGACCAGGTTCCATCCAAATATCGCGCCGGCGAGTTTGGGGTTGATCTTGCCCCACCCCTGCCGGCACCGTCAACAGCCGTCAGCACCTCAGCTGCAACTGCGTTGCGCCATGGGACACTATTCCCCGACTAGCTGGAAAATACAATACAAGTTTTGGTTTTGTCGCATGGTTCCAGTTATCCAGATGTACTTGCAGCCGTGTCAGTTTTGATTTCTAATTAGGACAAGGTATCTGTAAGCCTGGTTCACAAGAGCACATTTATTGTTCACGTGTGTTTGCATGTATCTGCCATGTCATATATATCCGTCCTGCTCCCCACCCGCACACACCCACAAACCATTGCTTTGTATAGCACGGGGCGGCGCGCCCTACCAGGTCCTTGTTGCGGAAGCCATTCAGTGTCGCCAGTGGCTCCTTGTTGGCTACCTCCCCGGTGGCCTGGTCGATGGTTGTCAGCTGGGGAGTCGAGGCGGTTGAAAGTCAGCAGAAATCCTTCCTGGATGTTTATTCACTTGTTGCTTTTATAAGCCCCGATGACGGGCACCGCTCATGAGGCGGCATTCATGCCAGAGTGGGGGGGGGGGGGGGGGGGGCATGAGGGATGCGCCAGCACCTTGCAGCGGGTGCATGGCTTCGGGGACTGGAAGCTCACAGCGCCACCCTGCGTCACAATCTCCAGCTCACCCCACCGGTCCTCTTCCCACGGCTCAGACAGCCCCTGAAGCACGAGGTTTGGCCGGAACCGGTCCATCGGCACCGCTTCCTCCAGCCTCTGGTTGAGGTCCTCCAGAGACTCGGTGCAGGCCATCAAGATGGGGAAGCCGTCCGCGAAGCCAACTTCGTGTCCAGCGGCAGGGTCCACCCACTATGCATGCACATACGTATGCCTAGAACAGTTAGTCGGCGCCCCTCACTATGGCTCCAGCCGGTAGCACTTTTTCACACTTGACAATCATTGATCCACCACGTCCCTTTCAAGTTGCCTACAGCTGAATTGGCAGAGAGGGGCTTTAGTAATTCCCGTGCTAACATTACATACCAATAATAATATCGTGGTTCCTTCTCAATCAACTGGTCTGTTGCACTGGCTTCAAAGCAATAGGTAAATCAGCAGCAATCGCGCGCGGGGGGGGGGGGGGGGGGGGGGGGGGGGGGGGGTCCCACTGGCAGGACTTACGTTGGTGCTGACCGGTCGCTTAGACGGGTCATCGAAGGAGGCCGCCTTTCCGCCTGCGTCGGGGCATTGGCACACAGAAAGTCCCCCCGCAGCGGAAGCACAGTAATTATGATCCAACTGTGGGGTTCCCTAGGACACAGCCACCGCTATCTGCACTCAGCCCCGGGGTATTCGCAGCCTGAGGGGGTGACATCCTTCAAAAATAAGCCCTGCATACCGTTCAGCACTTAGCGGTTGTATAGCCCTGCACCCCTGCGTATTTTGGGGAGGCCGTTTTGTTTCGGCACCGTGATACGGAGGCTGTGTGCGGTGTCTGCACATAGTGATCAATGTGCTAGGTGGTATCGGTACTTGTCGCCGCACAGTGCTGACATTGCGGTGAGCGGGAAGCAGTGCCTGAACGCACATCAATAGCAGGACCCTGGTTACCATCCACAGACAGACGTGGGGTTGTGGCCGTCGGCGGTGTGGCTGGGCACCTGCGTAGCGGAGCAGGCGGCACGGCTGGCCCAGCGCCTCGGAAAACCACTCCGCCGCCATCTCGCCCTCATCCTCGCCCTCTCCCTTCCAGCCCCACACATTCACGCCCCTGCAGCGTAGCCCCCAAGTCCCGTGAGCCGCGGCCAAGGAGCATGTGGAGAGCCAGGTGACCCGCGTGTGCGTCGCCCTACCTGGAGGCGCCGCCCCGCGGCCGCTGCAGCGGCACCTGCATCAGCGCGGAGCGAGGGTGGCGGATGTGGGATGGGGGATGCGATATAGGCTGGGCATCGATTGAGGGCAGGCGCTACTGGCACGTTCATCGAAAAATCATGGCAGGCCGCACTTGCAGCGGCGCCATGCCGGGTGCGGAGAGGGTGAGGGCCGCCTCGGGGGGCAGCGTCCCCCAGTCTGCTGTCAGCGCTTCGAGTGGCAGCTGTGTCTCAATCTGTAGGCGGCGGCGCCGTGGCACATCAAAAAAAGAGTTGACTTGCTTTTCACCGACGCAGCCGGTTGGTCAGCCACGAAAGGGGCTTTGAAGGAGGGGAAATGTGCGTGGGTGATGGCAGGACAGGGGGCTGGCTGATGTGTGCCGCCGCCTCACCAGGGCCATCTTCCCGTCAGTCCTCTGGGACATGAAGCGGCCACTCTCCTGGTCGACCACCATCCACTGCCGGTCGCATGCCAGTCCTGACGAGACACAACCACACACACACACGCACACACTCATGCCCAAGCTGAGCCGATACCACGCCAGGACGCTGTCCCAAGCCGCGGCCCAGGCGTGGGGCCGGCGGGCGCGCCGTCTGGACGTTTCGATGCGGGCGGCATAGCTGGGAACAAAGGGCAACAGGTCCTGACGAGATAGCATCCGACCGTACGCGCTACTCCACGCCCCGCCTACCTGTGGGTGACAGTAGGGCGCGCTCCAGGGCGATCCCCTTGCAAGACTTGACGGGGTAGACATGCAGGCCGGCCACGCGCAGCATCCTTGCAGCCGAGGTATACAGCAGCGACCTCAAGTAGCTGTTGCGAGTCGGCACCGGACCGCGACGGGCTCGGGCGGAAGAACGCGCGCGATGGACGGGGTTGAGAAGCACCGGGCTCACGATCGGGTGAGAAACCGGTTGTTGTACGGACCCGGGCGCTGTTGTTTCTGCCTTTCTGGACGGGGGTGCGTGGTGGTGACGATGGGCGGAAGCCGACGATCGCATGGAAAAAGCTGATCGACTGTACCGGTACTCCGCGAGTCCGCGATGACCAGCAGATGAGGGCAGGAGTTTTTTTCGCCCGCCCCGGCCGGGCGGGACGAGATAAAACGATAGTCGTCATAATAAGGAATTAAGTATCGCGGATTAATTTAGAAACCTATGCGGACAGAAATTGCGCTGCCATCTACCAGCACGATATGCTATTATTCCTCATATCGCTACAGGTATGAGTACCCGTACTAGCGATACTACTTTAATTACGTCAGGGCTTTCACAAAAGCAACAGAACTAACAGCAACTATGAAAGCGATACTACTGGTACTGGTACACGTCTTTTTCCCGCCTCCGGGCCGGGACAGGACGAGTTAGGACGACTGGCAACAGCTATGTAAAAATAATGCTGTGTGATTCGTTGCTCTCGTCCCCATTCATCATCGCACCGCCCGGTACCAGTACCGATGTGCGCTCTCCCTGCCACATGTAGGGAACGGATCTTGTTCAACCAGCTCGACGCGGCGTCAGGCGGACAGTGGCCATCCCCACCGCGCGGACAGCCATGACTCCGCATGAGCTGCGGGAGGTCGCTGCCGGGTACTTCTTTCTGCCTAGCCCGTGCTTGGCCCCGGTGGTTGGGTGCCAGATCATTCTGCCCTCGACGGAGCACAACCCCGTCATTGTTGATCTATACGGCGACGCGCTCATGAACCTCCCGGCGCCTGGAGACGCTCACTGGCGTGTACATCACGACGCTATCGAAGAACTGATGCCTTCCGCGATCACTGTGTTCACGACCTAGGTATCGCGGTACGGCGGGAGGTGGATGACTTGTTCCAGCAGGCAATGCCTCTCGGCAACACCGTACCCAGGGATGAACTCAAGGACCTAGTGCCGGACGCAGAGCTCTCCCTTCCGGCGTTCAACGTCGTGACCGGGAGCTATGATCCCCGGAGCTTGAAGTCCACGCTGCTGGAGTTCATTCAAGACTATGCGGTACGGGGTCAAGTACACTTCAGTGCCCCGGGCCACAGCTGTGGATCGGTTTGAGCGCTCCCTGTTGGGCGACATACAACGGGGGGTGGCTGCGCGGGATGCGGCGTGGCACAACACAGAGCCCGGACAGAAGGGTCCTCTTCGAGACATCCTGGATATTTAATTATGTCGGAGTACACGGGCATGGTCTTCGGCACATACAATGGGTGAGGTGAGCAAGGGGGTGCACCGCACAGTGCGTGGTATCGCATGCTTGGCTGCGGATCGGGGTGCCCTCTCATCGCGGGGCACTCGCTGCATCACCCGGGCTCACCAGGAGGCCTTGCTCGCAAGAGATTTCCTCGGGGTCCTGAGCTTGGTGGCCGCTCGAGAGCGCGCTCGCTGCCTCATCAGACGGCGCAGATTCGTCTGCCATCCCGTTGCTGAAGCTGCACAGCACGTCCGAGGATCACCCACACACACACACGTGCTCGCGTGGCCCGGACTCTGAACCGTGTGCGCATCACTCATCCATCCCGCCTTATGCGGGATGCGGGCCGCTTTTAGGCGGCTTGCTGTGTTGATTTTCTAATTCTGGGGAACTGCCCTTTTTGTAATTCACACCAGTACCGATACCGCATTATTATTCAAAATACGAAACGTGATATCTCGTTCGTCGGCGGCATGACGACCGGCGCGGGTTGCGCGCATCAGGTCGGCTACAGTGGCGGTGGGGAGGACCGGACGCGACTCCGATCCGGCAACGATGCGACGCTCAAGCTGGTCGCATAAACGCGATACCAGGGGATGGGGCATGCCATGCCCGCAGAGCAACCGCGCTGGGGCAGCGCGCTCCGACGCTCCGCGGGCACCCGCCGCATGACGCCCCGGGGCTCGACGACGCGGCGCAGCCCGCCGCGTTCGTCCGCGGCCGCCCCCACACTGCTGCTGCTACTGCTGCTCGGAGGTGAGCACGCCTACATCGGCCGACTTCCCCGCTCGCTGCGGCAGCGCGGTGCGCTCGCGTGGCTACGGCTAGCCCGGGGTGGGACAAGGTTGCAAGGCAGCGATGCTGGCTACTCGTAGCTGGCGAGAGCAGTTCGTCACCGGGCTGTGTTGGCGACCCCGCAGAAGGCAGGCAGGCGGGCAGCAGCGCGATGTGCATCCAGCAGCGGCGGCATGAAAGCAGCAGCACGCATAGAGGCATTCGCATCGCTACATCACAGGGGGTGGGGGTGGTTAGGGTGGCTGTGGCTCTTCGGAGGCCCAGTGCAGGGCAGCAGGCAGGCCTTTGTCGTGGGCAATGCGGAGAGAGCCGACACTGCTGCTGCTAGGTTGCTAGTTTTTCTGCCGGTGGACTCAGCCGCCGTGCCGGAGGCTGTGTGCTGTCGTGCCGCAGCCCATGCCTGGCTGGCAGGCTAATCCCCCCCCCCCCCCCCCCCCCCCGCCCCCTACCTTCCCGTGGCAAACCCCTTTCCCTCCCTGCCTCCATATCAGCTGTCAGCCCTGCTAGCTCCCATGCAAAACTGCTCCCCCAGAGGTGCGATGCCCTCCCGCAAAAAAAACTCAGCGCATTTGGCATACGTATGTGCTTGCTGTGCCCGTGATGCTGTACTGATGCGATGTCTTGGCTTCACATCGCTTCGGCTGGTGTGGCGGCCAGGGGCCCGGGCAGGCCGGTCTGCCGCTGCGCAGATGAGGCCACGGTCTCGTGCGATGGGCAGCCGACCACATTTGCGGTGCGGGCAGGTGCGGAGCCTGTGGTCCATGTCCGCCATGCCATCCAGTGCTGGACGCCGCATTCCTGCTCAGCAAAGGCGGCCACCTGCATGATGGCCACGCACTTTGAGAGTGGATGCGATACATGTCGTGATCACCTGAGGGGCACACTGGCAGTCCCCCCCCCCCCCCCCCCCCCCCCCCTTCCCTTTTCTAATGGGGCATCATCTTGTCTCCCGCAGTACGCTCCGTTTGCTCGGTGCGCGAGGCCATTCTCAAACTGCGCCTCGAGCAGGTCTGCACTGAGCGCCAGGCGCGCGAGCGGGTGCGAGGCACTGCAGTGGCTGTGTCGGGCGCGCCGCGGGCCGATGACGCGGCTGCGGCTGCCAGTTGCGGACCCTTTCAGCCGATTGAGCCGATTCCGCTCGAGCGGTCAGTGCGGTGTTATCACCCCCCCTCTGCCCCCCCCCCCCCCCCCCCCCACACACACACTTTGGCTGACCCCATTCATCGCCACCCACCCAGACCCCTGCACACTCATCGTCAGCATGCGGCTGCCACCTCGCTCTGCATCCCTGACACGGTTCCTTGGAGCCGTCGGCTGTGCCGTATGGGGTTAAGCTCAGCGAATCAGCGCCTTGCATGTGTCAAATCACCCAGGAAGAAGCTCAGCGCGTACATGATCCGGCTGCGCCAGTGGCAAGCCGACACGCTGCTGCTCCCGGCAGTTGTCACGGCTTCCGCAATCCTCCCTCTGTATTGGCGCGCAGGCGAGCGCGGCGTCTTCCATGACCAGGGCACCGTGCAGCACCGGAGGTGCACTGCCCTTCTCGCTGCTTTGCTGAACACCACACGGGGGCTGCTGTGATGGCGAGTCTTGCCACCCGCCGCCATTAGTGCATGGAAGAGGTCGCCGCGTTGGTGAATACACATGCTTGTGGGTTGAGTGGACAGTTGCCTTCGCTTGCTTCCCTGCCTGCCCCCTCGCCCTCCTTTCACGCATTTCCCGGATGTGGCATGCATGGGGGGGCCATCACGGCAGCCGGCGTTCCGACCCATTCAGCAGAGCTGCCAGGCAGCTGCTGCCGGCGGTGGCCCCCTCGCCAGCCATCAAGCCATGGGGCAGCTGCGCCGTGGTTGGAAACTCCGGGGTGCTGACCTCGCAGCGGCAGGGTGGCAAGATCTCTGAGCACGACACCATCGTGCGAATAAACCAGGTGCACTGCGCTGCCCTGCCGCTGCAGACTCAGCCCCCAGCATGCGTGCCTGGGGTGGATAGGGTGCTGAGGCTTCCTCTAACAACTGGCGCCGCGCCCCGCCGCCGCAGGCCGCTTTCCTGCCGAGGTACCACTCCGCCGTGGGAAACCGTACGGATGTGCGCCTGCTGAACCGCAAGCTTGCAGAGGTGTACGCCTCAGATTTCGTCCACCTCATTGGGCGCGATGCGGGCGCGACGTACATTGCGACGCGCACTGAGCCGCGGTGAGTTCGCTGCTGCACCGCCATCCCTTGTGCCTCGCCCTCACCCAACCCTCTCCCGGAGCAGTGGTCTATCAAGCGGAGTGAATGACCTATGTTTGGGAGTAGCGCGTACTCGAACGCCGTCGAATGTTGGTGCTTTCAACCCCTACCAGACGGCCTCCCTTCTTGAATACTATATGGAAGAATCACTCGCCGTATCTGGCCGCATGCATCATCCTTGCAATATTTCGATGAGCGCATTTCAGGTGCGCCTTTCACTGTAATAATGTTTAGCTTGGTAATATTGTGTTTACAGAAGCATTCCACTTGCTGTAAGAACAGGATAAGAGCATCCACTGTCACAGCATAGCATCAGGTGTTGTCCCCGCCGTGCTTTGAAATGTTCCCACCATACACCGGATAACATCCCCCCCCCCCCCCCCCCTCCCCACGTCATCCTCTCCCTTCAACAATCCTGAGACGGTTCACAGTATGGAAGCTTGTTTATTGGTCCGGCAGAATCGGGTTCGTCGCAATATCCTGCGATATCCTGAATGACTGGGAGCGCATCACCCATCTGGCCCGCACAGCAGGGCATCGCCACTGCTGGGCATCCGTGTGTGTGTGGCTGATGGGGTCCAGTAGTGCCATGCTGCAGTGAACCTGCGCTGGTGCGCGGCGTGCTGACGGACTGCCTTTCCGCCTCGCTCCCTTGGGCCCCCAGGGCGTTTGAGAGGCTGGGGCGGCTGATGCAGCGGCGCCACCCCGACAAGGCGCTGCTGTTGAGCAGGAAAGACGTGCTGAGCGCAAGCCACGCGCTGCTCACCGCCTTCCGAGCAGGATTTGAGGAGGCCACCGGGCTGGCCTTCCGTGGTGGCAGCTCGCCCTCCAGCGGGCTGCTGGCCATCCAGATCGCCAGCCAGATGTGCACCCGGGTGGACGCCTACGGCTTCCCGCTCACCAACTGCGTGTCTGGGCCGACGTGGCGCTGCCCGGAGTACCACTACTGGCGAAGGGCGGACGCGCCGGAGCGGGGAGGCGGCGGTGTGACTCCGCATACGGCGCACCAGTACGATGTGGAGGGCTGGCTGCTGAAGGTCAAGCCGCTGCTACTACTACCGCTGTCTGTCTCACTGCTTTCCCACCCCTGGTGCCCTCCACTCAAACTTTATTGTATGCTCTGGGTTTTGCCATTTTCCCATCCGCATTCCCCTGGGCCTCTTGCCCGATATCGAGCGTGATAGCACTGACGTTCCTCTGTCCGCCGCTGGGGACGCCGCAGGCACTGCATGTCATGGGCTTCGTTTGCGTGCAACCTCCGCCTGCCAAGCTGCCGCCTTGTGGCTCGCGGATGGGCGGACTGCTGGCTGCGGACGGCCGCCTATCGGGCAGCGTGGAGCAGCTCCTCAGCACCACAGCCCGGGCTATGGGCACCTTGCGTCCGAGGGATGGCTTGGGAAACAACGCCAGGCGGGGAGGCGTGTCAGCTCCCCCGCCGCATCTGGCTGGCGGTGAGCGGCAGGGTGCAAAGCGCAGCTCTGGCCGGCTGGCTGCGTTGAAGTCGCTGCGCCGGACGCGGATGAGCCGCCGTGGACAGGGAGGGGATGAGATCTGATGAGGATGGCTTTGCCTCAGAGGGCAGGCTGATGAGCAGCGACCGAAAAGGACTACTGCACTGTATCCTGTATTCTACATGATGATGCGACAAGGACATAAACATTCACTAAAAGTAGGTTGGTTATTTTCCGAAGGGGACATCCTGTTGTTGGGTATAACCGATTTAATCTTTTCGAATGTGACCACACTCGGGGCACTGTGGGTACCCGTACCCGGTAGAGTCAGTTTGGGATACTTGGAAGCTGCGGGGCCCGAAAGTGCTGATATTCACGTGTCACAGCATGGTATGTATGCAACAATATGCCTCCATTTGCTGCTGCCACTTCTTATACACCCCCACAGCGCTGCTCGCTAATGTATTGATGTTGCTGCCTTTAACAAGCTCGGCCGTATAAAGATATTCATACGTATGTATATTTATATATTTTTTATATACATGTATATGTATAAATGATATATATATATATATATATATATGTACATAGATATGTGTGCAGTTGCACATATATATGTAAATATGTATGTACATCAGCCATGCAGTCATGCACTGGGGGGGTAGCAAAAACATGACTGTATGGCTGCTATCACACATCGGCACTGCGCGTCCGCGCGACGTTAACCGATTCGCCGTCTGGCACCATATTGCGCCGCCGCCGCCGGCTCGACGCGCTTGAGCGGCATCATCAGCCTTCACAGCGTTGGTTCCGGCCCACTCAGGGTCCTGGGCGGTGCGCGCGTACCCCGCCCCCCCCCCCCCCCCCCCCCCCCCACAATAAAAAAATAAAAAAAATGTTAACTCACACACACACACACACACACACAACCGTAGCCTTGGCTCCGCGCCGTCGCTCGGCGGTACTTGTTGCACCGATTATAGCGCCGTCTCAGCAGCGATCCGCTCTGCCCAGCACCTCCACCTACTGTTGATCAGATGTGCTAACCAGCGAATGTAGGCGCGCTGCCTGCCCGTGCGCGGCGGCGGCTTCATCAGCGCGACTGGTAGGTAGCGACGTAGTGACCATAAGCCATGAACCCGTGGTCGCTACTCGTTCCGCCAGCAGTAGAAACAGGTCTGAATCAGTTGCTTGAACAAGTAGAAACAAGAATGAATAAAAAAATAAAAATGCTTATTCTATATTCGCGCCTTTTTAGTGACTACAGTAATTTAATTACATGAGCTAGCAGCAGAAGGCGATATCGGAAATCACCAAAATAAAAGGCAATCAGAAAGGTCCTCTACATCGACTGCGGGGTGGAAGCAGGAACATGAGAAGACGCAGAGTGGGCACGAGCACACGCATCAGACTTGGCCATCTGCACACCGGCAGAGAGAATGCCGCCCAGGGTACCATGCACGCAAGCCGAGACCCGCACTACAGTGACTACAGTACTACGACGAAACGGCCGGCGGGGTTCATTATACCTGCGCTAGGTACTGGTACCTGGGTACTCGTCACGTTAAAACCCTTCCGCCGTGCGCTATCATCCTTCAGGTCGCTCTGCCCCGACTGGTTGATGTAGCAGCAGTGGCGTGTATGTGACAGTGGTGCTGGGTTGATGATAAGACTGGTTTCGCCACCCGACGTATCCGCAGTTGCTGGCTGCACCACCACGCCTGCTGAGCGGCAGGTCCATCGTTTCACGGACAGCACCCAAACCTAGTAGGTGGGCTCGGGATGGGCTTGGATTTTTTTGTCGGCTCGGCTGATGAAACTCCGGTAGTCGCTAGGTGATATTGTCGGTCGTTGCAAAAATCCCCCGCCATCGACAAACCGTTCGACTGCCGGGCACGGTCTGACTGCCTGCGCGGGTGCACCAACCACCAGGCCAGGAAACGCGTTTGCAACTGCCCTTGGGTTGTGTCTCTTCGCGCTGAGAGCTGGGGGAGATGGTATTGACGGCGCTCTTGAAGAGGATATGGGGGACCGATGGCGAACAGCCCGGCTCCAGCGCGGAATCAGGTGCCCCCCCCCCCCCCCCCCCCCCCCCCCCCCCCACCCCCCCCCCCAAAAAAAAAAAAAACGATGCACAAATAAAAAAATCAAACGCGAAGCCTATGCCTGGCGCTATGTCCCGATGCCCTAGCACGTCTCGTCTGTGCCAAGCATACGTGTGCGCACCTCATGACTCAGTTTCACCCGGCTCATATGCCGGCAATTCCTGGCAGGGGGTACACCAATTGTGCCTGAAGATGCAACGGCGCCTGTCGCTGCCGAGACTGCCAAGGCCCCAGCTGCTGCCGTGCAGTCGCCAGCCATCGAGGAGGGCGAAGCCGGCCTTGATGGGCAGAGCTCAACGAGTTTCGGAACAGGTAACGCTCTCCCGGCAGCAGAGACATCCGGGCCTATCCACCCTTACTCCTCATCCCTCAGAGACCTGCTGTCGCTCCTCATTGGGCAGGCAAAATGATGCGCAGTACGTCGCTGAGCTCATTTGTGGCATGCAGAGGACTACACAGATGCCATGGAGTATGCTGAGGATGCCATGAGTACTCCTGAGCAGCTGGGAGCCGCTTTGGAGTCGATCAATGTCCCAGCAGGTGGGGGCATGTGCAGTTTTGTATGTGTTGCGGCAGCATTCCACATTCAGACCGTGAGATGGCGTGTTTCAACGTATTACAATACGTGTGAGACTGGTCGCTGGGTCTAGGAAGGGATTCAATGGCCGAAGATTGTGTTTTGTTCTACCGATGCCTGAAGTGCGTGCAGTGTTCTCTGCACTGGGTATGCATGGGGAGGAAACATCCAACCACTGCCTACGCCTGGCACTGTGTCCCTCATGCCGCCTAACACCCTAGCACGCATCGTCTGTGCCAAGCGTACGTGTGCACACCTCATAAATTGTATCTCACTATCACCTTCCGGCTCATGTGCGGATGATTTACTGGCAGGGGTTACACCAGTTTTGCATGAAGATCAAACGGCGCCTGTCGCTGCCGAGACTGCCCAGTCTCCCGCTGCTGCCGTGCAGTCGGCAGCCATCGAGAAAGCCGAAGACAAGCCTGATGCGCTGAGCTCCTTGAGTGTCGGAACAGGTAACGCCCTCCCGGCAGCAGAGACACATCTGTGCCTATCCACCCTTACTCCACAGCCCTCCGATACCTGCCGGCGCTCCTCACTGGGCAGGCAAAATGATGCGCAGTACGTCGCTGAGCTCATGTGTGGCATGCAGAGGGCTGCCCAGAGGCAATCGAGTGTGCTGAGGATGCCATGAGTACTCCTGAGCAGCTGGGAGCCGCTTTGGAGTCGATCAATGTCCCAGCAGGTGGGGGCATGTGCAGTTTTGTATGTGTTGCGGCAGCATTCCACAAATAGACTGTGAGATGGCGTGTTTCAAAGTATTACAATACGTGAGCGACTGATTTTGTTCTACCGATGCCTGAAGAGCGTGCAATACTCTCTGCACAGGGTATGCAGGAGGAGGAGACATCCAACCACTGTCTGAGGTGGCCCACGAAACAGCCGGCAGCGGCCGTACAGGCCATCCAAGTAGGCAGCAGGCTTCTAGCACCAGCAGCAACGGCACTGCCGTAGGCATGGCCAGCAGCGGTCCTTCCCAAAGTGAGTAACGCCGGGGTTTCCAGGGTTTTGGCTCGTGATGTGGTGCACCGCGTGCATAAGCACGTGCCCCCAACCGCTGACCTGCTGCCACTGTGCACCCCGCAGGCGCCGCCGCCCCTGTTGCGATGGACTACAAAGGCAAGCTCATCACGGCTCTGCAGCGCATGGGCCACGGCGGCTGTGCCCCACAGTATGAGGAAACAGCCGAGACCCCGACGGGCCCCTTCACGTCCACAGTGCTTTTCAAGGCTCCGGAGCCCATGTCGGTGGCAGGGGAGTCTCGCGGCAAGAAGAAGGACGCGCAGCAGAGCGCTGCGATGAGAGCCCTGGAGCAGCTGGGGGCGAGGTCGAGGTCCGGGAGTGGGCTGTCGACTGATTTGCCTCAGGGTGCGAGCTGGGCGGCATGCTGGCCTTTTGAACAGCAACATCGACACCGCCACTTAGGGCTAGCTTTCCTGTTTTCGCTTTAATCAGTGCGGTGCCTTGGCCATGAGTATACAAAGCGGGCATGGCAGTCACTGATGCAAGTGGCTGGCTGGCTTCACGGCTTCTGATGCAGGTGGAGGAGTCAGCATGCCGGCTGCGGGTGGATTGGATGCCCCTGATGCAGACACTGGTGTGGAAGGTAGCGAGCCCGCTCAAGGTGAGCCCACCACCCGGACGGCTATATGGCATGGTGTTACACACTAGGGACATGCTTTGTTTCCGCAATGCCCAGAAGGTTCACTGATATTATGCCGTGTATCTAGGTATGTCAGAAGATGGTGCATCGGGAGACACAGGAGGCGGTATTGGCTCGGACATGCCGGGGAGTGTGGCCAGCAGTGGGCCTCCGCAAAGTGAGTGACCTCACTATAGCGCTGCGTTGCAACATTGGCGCATGGCGGTGAGTCCTGTACATGGTCACATGCCCCCAACTACTGACCTGCTGCCACTGTGCACCTCGCAGGCCCCGCTGCCCCTGTTGCAATGGACTACAAAGGCCAGCTCATCACAACTCTGCAGCGCATGGGCCACGGCGGCTGTGCCCCACAGTATGAGGAAACAGCCGAGACCCCGACGGGCCCCTTCACGTCCACAGTGATTTTCAAGGCTCCGGAGCCCATGTCGGTGGCAGGGGAGCCTCGCGGCAAGAAGAAGGACGCGCAGCAGAGCGCTGCGATGAGAGCCCTGGAGCAGCTGGCGGACAGGTCGAGGTCCGGGAGTGGGCTGTCGACTGATTTGCCTCAGGGTGCGAGCTGGGCGGCATGCTGGCCTCTTGAACAGCAACATCGACACCGCCACTTAGGGCTAGCTTTCCTGTTTTCGCTTTAATCAGTGCGGTGCCTTGGCCATGAGTATACGAAGCGGGCATGGCAGTCACTGATGCAAATCAGTGGCTGGCTTTACGGCTTCTGATGCAGGTGGAGGAGTCAGCATGCCGGCTGTGGGTGCATTGGATTCCGCTGATACAGACCCTGGTGTGGAAGGTAGCGAGCCTGCTCAAGGTGAGCCCGCCGCCTGGACACGTTTATCACACACCGTTACAAATCAGAAACATGCTTCTCTCACAGGATGCCCAGTGGGTGCGCTGAGACACCGCGTGTGGCTATAACTGTCAGATTCTGGTGCACTGCAAGCTACAGGAGGCAGCAGTGCGGGGAGTGTGGCCAGCAGTGGGCCTCCGCAAAGTGAGCGACTTGCGACTTGTCTATGCGCTTTGCAATGGTGCTGTATGGCGGCGAGTCCTTTGGATGGCCACGTGACCCCAACCGCTAACGTGCTGCCATTATACACCCCGCAGGTGCCGCCGCCCCTGTTGCGATGGACTACAAAGGCCAGCTCATCACAACTTTGCGCCACATGGGCCACGGCGGCTGCGCCCCACAGTATGAGGAAACAGCCGAGACCCCGACGGGCCCCTTCACGTCCACAGTGCACTTCAAGGCTCCGGAGCCCATGTCGGTGGCAGGGGAGTCTCGCGGCAAGAAGAAGGACGCGCAGCAGAGCGCTGCGATGAGGGCCCTGGAGCAGCTGGGGGCGAGGTCGAGGTCCGGGAGTGGGCTGTCGACTGATTTGCCTCAGGGTGCGAGCTGGGCGGCCCTACTAGCCTCTTGAACAGCAACTTTGTCATTGCCATTTTGCGCCTGTTTCTGTTTGACTCGATGCAGTGCATTTGCAATGACTGTATGATGCAAGCATGGCAGTCACTGGTGCAAGGGGGTGGCCGACTTGACGATGATGCAGGTGGAGGAGCCAGCATGCCGGCCTCCGGGCAGGCTGTGGCTGGATTGGATTCTGCAGTTGCCGCTGTCGTTGGGGAAGATAGTGAGCCTGCTCAAGGTGAGCCCGCTTCCTGGGCGGCTACATTCGATGGTATGACAGGCTAGAGGCATGCTTTTCTTATTGCAATAGCTGGGGTCTGTGCTGAGATGCAGTGCGTCTATGAATGGCAGATTCTGGTGCACCACAAGACACAGGAGGCGGCAGTGGTTCAGGCACGCCGGGGAGCGCGGCCAGCAGTGGGCACCCGCAAAGTGAGAGGCTCATGGCGTGACTACGCTACTTTTCGACTGTGGCGTATGGCGGTGGGTCCTGTGGATGGGCACGTGCCCTCAACCGCTGACCTGCTGCCACTGTGCACCCCGCAGGCGCCGCCACCACTGTTGCGGACTACAAAGGCAAGCTAATCACGGCTCTGCAGCACATGGGCCATGGCGGCTGCCCGCCTGAGTACCACGATGCGCGCGAGGGCACGGGCCCCTTCACGTCCACAGTGCACTTTAAGGCCCCGGAGCCCATGTCGGCGACAGGGGAGTCTCGTGGCAAGAAGAAGGACGCGCAGCAGAGCGCTGCGATGAGGGCCCTGGAGCAGCTGAGGGCGAGGTCGAGGCCCGGGAGTGGGCTGTCGGCTGATTCGCCCCAGGGTGCGAGTTAGGCGCGCCGCTTGCCTGAGCAGCAGCACCAAGGCTCACAGCTAACCCCTCTGCCTAGACCGCAGTCTCTCTCTTACAAGCAACATGGCTAGATTGATAACACATGGCTCATGTAACAATGGCTTCAATTGCAAAAAGAAAATCGCGCGCTGTGTACCTTGGCTTGGTCCTGATTCGCGCGATTCTTGCGGCATTGTTGCTGGCAGGGAGCACTGGGAGGGAGCATGAAGGGGTGGCAGTGGGCGGGCTGCTGGTCGATGAGCAGGGCGATCGACTACCTCGGGAAGCCGGCATAGATTCCGAAGTTCTTGACTCGGATCGAGGTGCGCGCACGGGGGGACGGGGGACAGGTTCCTTTGTCATTCGGAGAAGGCGGCGTGTTCACATAATAGTTGCAGATGCTGTGAAGAAACGTCAGAACACGAAAATCGGCGGACTAACCAGTTGATTCGGATGGAAGTTTCGCAATTGGAATTAGAACATGATACAGAACAGAGAACAGAGAACAGAATATACTAAAGAATATGTGTTGACAGGAGGGATTATTTTGAAAGCAAACTGACAGATACACCTTCGTCGTATTGCCAATCGATTTCCGCCGTTTCATTTTTTTTGCCTCACACGCGCCAGAGGTGTGAACTGCCCTGGAATGCACATTTGCTGTCTTTCAGGTGTTGCAGTTGTATGCTGCAAGTGTCGAGTAGTGCTGGGCCCCCTTTCCCACTTCTTCTTCTTCGCGCGGGAGGAGGGCGATGTTCAGGTAAGGCCACGTGCCACAAAGACCGCAGCCATGCCTGTTAAAGCTCGAGTCTACAGGCAGCCTCGCCCACCAACTCGACATTGACACAGTCGCCTGCCTGGGTGGGCCCTCCAGTTTGCTGTGAAGCCAGAGGAACGGTTTGATCTGGAGACGCTCGACTATGCGCCATGCCGGGGAGTCACAAAGAATGACATGTGTTTGGAAGAGGTGAAGTGCGTAGCTTGCCAAGATAAGCTCGGCATTGTGTCGCCTCAGCTGCCAGACAAGAGGCTTCTGACAGTCTTCGGCGGGAAGAGGGTGCGCTTCGTGGATCCTACTGGCGAGGAAGTGGACATGTCGGCATGCTGCAAGGGCAGGGCGATTCTGTGGGATAAAGCTGCCAGACACGAAGCCCTCCAAGCGGTGCCGCGCCTGCCTGATTACAACGGCTCCGCCGTGCCGCTTCCCGCCCACATGCGCGCCCCTCGCCCGCCGCTGGTGGCTCCCAGCTGCACAGGCTGCCCTCTGTCAACATCGCAGTGCCTGGACTGGCATGACTGCATTGACGAGGCCTCCGGCTTCAAACCCCGCGCGCTGCAAGTGGAAGCTTTCCGGCGCTGCGTGCTGTACAACCACATCGTGGTCCTCCCGACCGGATTCGGCAAGACGCTGATTGCCTCCATGGTCATGGCCAGGATGGTGAAGCTGAACCCTGCCCCGGGCCGACTTGCCCTCCTGATCGTCGACCGGATCCCGCTGGTCGACCAGCAGAAGAGGGCCATCGAGAACCAGACCGGCCTCACGGTAGCCTCCCTGTGGAGCGGGTCGGACACGAGCTTCAACAAGCGCAACTTGTTCAGCGGGGCAGTGCAAGCTCTTGTGGCCACAGCAGGAAAGCTGCTCCACCTTTTGACACATTACGACATGTGCGCAGGAGACCCCCCCCCCCCCCCCCCCCCCCATGCGATGCAATGCCTCCGCTGAAGTGACAAGTGTGTGTCGGATAACCTGCTCTCACTGCGCACTGAGCGTTGGATGGGGCCGCATGTCCAGATACGGCATTCGCATGTCTTGCTTCAGCGTCGCAGTCTTCGATGAGTGCCACCACGCTACTGGGCGGCACAGCTACGCGAGGCTCCTCAAGCTTATCAAGGACGAGGATCCAGCGTGCAGGCCCCGGCTCGTCGGTCTCACCGCGTCGCCCTGCCGGGCGCGCACCGTCCAGGCAGCCGCAAAGGGGCTGAGCGCGCTCATGGCCGAATTTGGAGAGGACACTCTGTTGTACAGACCGGAGCTTGAGAAGATGCGCCGCGCGAACGATGAGACAGTGACAGTGCCGGACACGCCTCTGCAGCTTGAAGCCGGGAACGAGCTCTGGAGCGACATAGAACGGCTGTCATACAAACTGGGGCTCACCAGCAAGACGGAGGATCAGGGCTTCGCCTCGTCGCTGGACGAGCTCATGGACGCAAATTCCCTAGGGAAGATCAAGGGACTGGCCAGAGATCTGCAGGGCAGCGACCCCGACAGCCAGGCGGCCACCGATGACCTCCTGCGCCTGCTGTGTGCCTGGGAGAACAACACTGTGCTCGGCCCGTACGCAGCGCAGTGGTACATGCCTGGCGCCAGCAGTAGTTCTGCGCGGGCGGGCCAGCATGCTGGTGTGCCTGATGAGCAGCTGTCAGCGCAGCTGATGGAGTTGGAGCACATCATCCGGGACGCTGGAGAAGGCGTGCGGTGCTTGGTGTTTGTTGAGATGAAGGACACGGCGGAGCTGCTCACCCAGCGCCTGAAAGCCACATTCCCCAGCCTCAACCCCAGCAGGGTTGTCGGCCAGCAATGCGGCGGCCGCGGCAGCGGGATGACGATCCAGGCCCAGCGGGCCGTCATTAGGGACTTCCATTCGGGCGCCTGCCGGCTGATTGTGTGCACCAGCGTCCTTGAGGAGGGCTTTGATGTGCCGGAGTGCAACCTCGTGTTTCGGATCCACGGCAGGGCGTCCCTCATCCAGCAGGTGCAGTCCCGGGGGCGCGCTCGGGCCGAGAATGGCAAGCTGGTCACCATCTGCAGCTCGGGCTACATCGACCGCGCCAAGCAGCTTCAGGACGAGGAGCGCTTCCTCGAGGAGGCGCTGGGGCACCAGCGGGAGAAGTCCAGGCAGGCTCTGGTGCGAGTCGGATACTTCAGCGCTGCTGACGGTGAGCAGGAGGGCGACGGCGCCTTGGCCGAGGAGTTACTGCCAATTGAGGAGGTGCTGGGCCGGTTCGCTCCTGATGACGACGACGACGGAGTTGCTGAGGACGAGAGCCGCAGCGGTGGGCGGCGGTACGCCCTGTCCAGCGTGGCAGTGAAGATGTACCTCTTGGTGGAGCAGGGCCGCATGGACGGCGTGCGCGGCAGCATTGTCCAGGCCATCAAGGAAACCGGCATCGATTTGAGCGGAGATCTCACCGATTCGCTTCGGATCGAGATTCTCCCCGGTCGGGGCGCGAATCAGGACCTTGGGGCCGGCGCCTGCGCCCTCCACAGCCTGGCTAGCGTCGCCATCCTGTCCCTCCCGACCGGCACCCGGCACTTCTTCAAGATGTTCGCCTCCGTGTGGGATTTCCGAGTGAGGGGCGCCACCGACGTCAGCATCGTCCTCCCAACTGCCGGGAGCTGCCTAGCTGGGCAGGAGACGGAGGACAGAGTGGAGGCGTGGCACACTGCTGAGTGTCCTTGACATCTCGAAGGTGACTGTGGGCTACATGCCGGAGCACGGCACCTTTGTCCCCTGCAACACCCTCAGCGACGCGCAAACCTCTGGCGGGGCCTCTTGCTTCGCGTACACCTCCATGGACATTGAGCGCGGGGAGAGGTGGATGCTGCGCGCGACTTCCAGCAGCGGCGAGGAGGTTCAGGTCGAGGCGGCCACGTGCACCCTGGGCTCGTGCGTATACATCTCCGCCGTGAAGACGCAGGGGGACAAGAGTGTGGTGCTGTACCTTCCGCTGCGCTCGGCTCCCGCCGTGCGTTATCGCCTTGACAGCAACCAGAACTGGCGCAGAGCTGCTTCCCAGCTGGAGCAACCGCGGCCCGGTGACGCACTTGCGCGTTCTCCATTGGAGGCGGCTCAGGCTACCGCGGAAAGCCATCTCCGCATGCTGGCCTCCCAGCCAATGATTGCCGTTGAGTTTGCTTGGGAGGCCTGGGACCACCTCGCGGCGGCACTGCGGGACCCACGGAACCTGGGCGTGCCGGCCCTCGTCACCCGCGTACACGACAACTTGACCACTTCGAACGCGGAGGCTCGAGAGTACACCCGGGGCGAGTCCCTGCTCTTGCAGGGCGATGCCGCGCTTTCCGAGGGCTTGAGCCTGGATTACGCGCCGGCGGTGACCGACGCGCTGCTTGGCTTCGCTTGCTTGGAGACACACGTCTACTGCCCCCCGCTGCACCCCCGCTGCCTGAGCGTCATCTTCCGCGACGTGAAGGAGGCCATCCGGGGGTACCTGGGCAGCAACGGAGACAGCGGCACTCACAGGCGGCTTGCGGCGTCAGTCCGGGCCATCCAGCACATTCTGGCCCTTGTCGACGAGGTGCATGTCTTTGACGACGTGGCCAAGCTGTACACCGCGCATATGGACATGGCCATGAAAGACTCCCGGGAAGTGATCGCCACCGACGGCAGCGACCGCGACCGCGGCTACTACGACATTGCCAGGGTGATGGCGACGCCCTCTCGGCTGGTGTGCAAGCCGCCCATCACGATGAAGTCGAACCGGCTGATGCGCCTCTTTGCGCACTCCCACCGCCTGGTGTACATCACCTTCCGGGAGGAAGACGGCCAGTACATCTACACGCCCAGCGTCTTCAGGGAGCGGTTCAGCCGGATGGTTGAGCCGGCAGGGATCCCGGGCGGGCAACTGCAGGGGCTGCCGCTCCGCCTGCTGGTGGCCTCCGGGTCGCAGCTGCGCGAGCAGACCGCGGTGTTTGTTGTCACTGAGCGGGAGGGTGACGTTGACGACATGCGCCGGAGGATCATCCCCGACCCCGAGGAATTTGCCGGTAAGGTGTTCAAGTACATCAGCCGGCTGGGGCTGTTCTGCACCGCCGACTTCCGGCGCTAGAGCTGCCCGAGTGGAGCGAGGCGGAGGACGCCCGCAGTGCGGACGGTACAAAGGCCCTCACTGACGGATCCGGGCTCATCAACAGCAGCCTCATGTCCGAGATCTCGTCTCGTTTGCCAGACCTCGTGCCAGATGGATGCTGTGCCCTCCAGATCCGCCACAGCGG
The DNA here is from genome assembly GCA_006384855.1 of Tetraselmis striata. NCBI lineage: Eukaryota > Viridiplantae > Chlorophyta > Chlorodendrophyceae > Chlorodendrales > Chlorodendraceae > Tetraselmis > Tetraselmis striata. Next base: position 54,460 of record VCJN01002362.1, on the reverse strand, counting down.
GAACAAGGGCGTCCTTGTGCGCAAGCCACGGGGCCACGGCGCAGGCTCGGATGCGGCGGTGGTTATGCGGGAGTCGATGGTGAAGTTCAGGGCCGAGGATCACCGGATGTTGTGCGTGGTCAAGGCGGCCGCGTTCCACAAGCTCAGGCTCAACCGGGATGGCCTCAACATCCTGTTCTCCCTGGGCGGTGAGGGAGAGGCGGGCGGCGACTGGGAGCTGCTGCCCGTCACGCTTGCGATGCAGGAGGCGGAGTTGTCGTCGTTGGCAGCCGCGCTGACCGACCACAGCTCGGCCACGAGGAAGCTGATTGAATGCAGCGCAGCTGACCGCACCAACCTGCTTGCTCTGAGCAAGCATGGAGCCACGGTCCTCAATGAGCCGCACTTCCGGCGTCTCCTGCAGCAGATATACGACTACGACGTTCGCCACCTGCGCTCAAAGACTCACATCCTCGTGCCCAAGGCAGCCCTGCTCATGGGCATCCCCGACCCGGTGCAGGTCCTCAACGACGGGCAGGTTTTCGTCCAGGTGCACCGGCCCGGTGAGGAGGAGGCAGAGGTCATCACCGGCCCGGTGCTGATCTATCGAAATCCATTGCTACATCCGGGGGATGTCCGGTGCGCCTTTCCCCCTGCACGCATCTGTTCATCCTCTTCCGTCGATCTTAGCGATGCAGGGAGGTGCATGCGGTGCCTTTTGCTAATGATGCCCCCTCCCATGTGCCCCCCGCTACCAGGGTGCTGGAAGCAGTGCCGCTGAAGGAGTGCCTCAAGCTATTGCCGTGGTCCAATGTGGTGGTCTTCCCAGCCAGCGATGGCCGTACGGAGCGATGCATCCCTGCCGAGTGCTCCGGCGGGGACCTCGATGGCGACATGTTCTCCGTCATCTGGGATCCGGCCCTGGTGCCGCCCCTCCACCGCATTGTGCCGGCGTTTGACTACGAGGCGTTTGCAAAGGAGCGGCAGAAGACGGACTTGCCGAAAGCGGACCTCACTGTGGCAGACTCCGTGATGCTTGCCATGACAAACGCGTGCCTCGGCAGGATCGCGCGCACCCACCTGGCCCTGTGCGACGTCCAAGAGCGAGGGGCCTTGGACCCGCTGGCCGTTGAGGTGGCCAAGCAGCAGTCCCTGGCGGTGGACTACCCGAAGACGGGCATTGCGCCAACCATCCCGAAAGCTGCCAAGGACCTTGTGAAGGACAACGGGTACCCCGACTTCATGGAACACAAGCGCGGGGTGGGCTACCTCTCCAGCAAGCCCCTGGGCAAGCTGTACCAACAGTGCAGGGCCATCTCTTGCGAGATGATGCTGGAGGGACTGGGCGGCAGCACCTCTCAGCCGCCCACTCTTGACATGCGCTACGTCAGGGACGGCCACCGCTCCCACCTGGACGGGGCGCAGGCCGCCTTCCGAGAGTACCAAGGCCTGGTTCAGAGGGCGCTCATCCGGTTTGGGCTGCGCACGGAGGAGGAGCTCATCCTCGCGCTGCCCAGTGAGCTGCCCGAGGAGCTGGACTCCAACCGCGACCACGCCTACCGCGCCATGCGCGACGCGTGGCGCAACATCAGGGAAAGGATGCGGACGCTGTTCTTCTCGGCCTCCCAAGGGGTCTGCAGTCCGTCAGACGAGGAGGACAGGGCGTCCGCGTGGTACGTCGCGGCGTACGGTCCCCGCAAGCGCGAGCCAGCTGCCGGGGAGAGCGGCATCCCGAGCCCCGGCAGCAGCTGGGGGGATTGCTTCTACCTGGGATTCCCGTGGGTGCTGTCGGACATCCTGGTCAGAGTCCTTTCGTCCGCCGACGTACCCGCCGCACTCCCGGCCCCCGACCAGCTACTCGCCGGGGCAGACGCCATGGCGTACTGGATGGATCAGCGAGAAGTGCTGACCACGGTCCTCCACTCGCGCGAGGCAGCCTTCCGGACCGTTGAGGGTGCCATCCTGGAGCATCTCACCGCCGGCAGCCCCGGCGCGCCCCGTGGACAGGTCGCCCCAGCAAACGTCGTTCTGTTTGGGTCCGTCTCGCAGTTTCTGTGCGCCCCCGGGTCGGACATCGACGTTTACATCGACGCGGCTCCCTCGGAAGCCCGGCACCTCCTCCCGGCTGACACGGGCCGCTGGCTGGAGGCCTACGTGTCGCCCGCCGTGGAGGGGATCTCCAAGCGCACCAAGTTCATGCCCGGGGACCAGAGCGGCGTCCCCGTGGTCAAGATTCTCATGGACAACTGCGGCGAGGACGTGAACGTCGACATCTGCGCCATCCCCGACGGCATGCACAAGTCCATGCTGCTGCGGAGGCTGTTCCGCCTGCACCCCTGCTACCTCCCCTTCTTCGCCTGCGTGACGGGCTGGGCGCGCGCGTGCGCGCTCATCCGCCTGGCGGACGACGCGACGACAAGCGCGGGCGCCCCGCTCAAGAGCGGCGAGCTGCACGCCATCATCCTGCACACCCTGCAGCGGCTGCGCCGCGGCAGCGGCCAGACCCACGTGCCCTGCGCGGGGGCGGTGGAGGGCGTGAGCGTATCGAGCCGGGCGGAGGAGGATCGCGCGGACTTCGGGTTTGAGTACCTCGCGCACTCCGACTCCTGCGATGCCGGCGTGCTCGGCCGCCTGCTGCTCGCCTTCTTCCACACCGGCGCGCGGCTGGCAGACGGCGTCGACAGCCCGGAGGATCTCACCTACACATGGCCGGTGCCCGGGGCGCCGGTCCACAGAATCGCGGGGCGCCCTGCTGCCGGAGGTCGCACGGCGCTGCGCGCACGCATACCACTGCCTGGCGCGCTCCGGCTCCTGGGAGACCGTCCTGGCTCAGGCGGTCCACCTGAACGACGCGCCGCAGGAATTCCACTTCAAGCTGCCGCCCGGGGTGGCGCATGCCATCAGCCACCTGGTGGAATTCCACGCAGAGCGGCTCCGCCTCCGCACACAGGCGGAGGTGTGGTTTGAGCTGGGGCCCGGCAGCGACGTCACCGTCCGTGGCCGGGGCACGCCGCGGCAGCTGCAGCTGCTGCGGGCTCAGATCATGAGGCTGATGAGGACTGGGCGGCTGGTGGGAGTGGTCCGCAGGAACAACCGGCCCTTCTTCATGGAGGGCTGCACGTTCCTCTCTGCGCAGGGGGCCACCGCATCCACGGCGAGGCTCAGCATCCACCGCTACCCGTACGACGGCATCAACGACGATCACTCCCTGGTAGTCGTCGGCGGAGCTGCGCTGTGGTCCGCGCCTCAGGGCCGCCTCGTCTGGGCGGAGCAGTTTGTGTCGGACCTCTCCGCCAAGGTGTTTGAGCAGCTGGACAAGTTGGCGGCGGAGGAGCGCGCGGACGACCTCATCGACTCCCTGCGTGCGTCGGTGCACTGCGGGCACTACTACCTCATGCACGCCTTTCGGTGCTTCGAGGGGGCGACCTCCAACGTGGCGCTCTCCACGGTCATGGAGGCGCTGGAGGCGCTGTCCAGCAGACGGACTTTTGCGCGCCCGGAGTTTGACGACTTGCTGTTGCGAAAGTATGACGATGCGGCGATGGAGGAGTTCAAGCCCGGCGGCTCGAGTAGCACGGCCGAGGGTGGCGCTGCTGACGGCGGGGAGGCCGGCGGTGCCGCCCCGAGCGGCAGCGGGAGTGACAGCGAGGGCGCCCAGAAGGCTGCCAGACCGTTGAACTCCGGCTTTCACAACTGCATCTCCCCCTGGAGCCTGGACCCCACGGCGGACTTGAAGCAGCTGTACGCTGCCTGCGAGTCGTGGGCCCGCTCCGTCCTGCTGCCGCTCGGGTACACGGAGGAGCCGGGCAACGCAGGCGGCGCGCCCTCCCAGGGTCGCCCCAGCCACGCGTGGCATGTCTCCGTGGTCGGCTCCCATTCCTACCATGTGGACGTCAAGCTCGACGAGCGGCTGCAGCTGCTGCAGGTCACGGAGCGCCCTGTCCGCTGGATCCACGGCACCCTGATTGCCAGCACGCCGGATCACTTTGACGGCGCGGCTCCCTCAAAGTGGAAGCCGCCGGACCTGCGCGTCAAGCTCACCACGCAAACCACGCTGGAGCCGGACAGCAAACTGTACCAGAAGTCGTGCCCTGAGGTGCGGCCTCCATGGCACGGCGCTATCCCGCCCAATGCCCCCCCCCCCGCCCCCCCCTCCCCCCACTCCCTCGACACTAAAGCTCTCCCCGGGTCATCGGCCAAAGCCGGCCCAGCACTTGGCCTCTTGCGCCATCTGCAGTCGTAGGTCTGGCATAGCCATTAGTAGACCATTGCCTCATTCGAACCCCAAAGGGCTAATGCATCAACCGGGTAACCCCGGGACACCCCCGGTCGATGCTGCCCTCACTGGGAGAGCCGGGAAATCATCGAACCCGGGGGCCTCTCGTGCAACAGACCCCGCCCTACACCGGAGGTCTCTAGACAACGAGGCCTTACCGCCCCCCCCCCCCCCCCCCCTCTGCTTTTCCTCCGACTGAAACCCGCCACCCTCCTACATAGTGGTTCCAGACTTTAAAAAAATCGGACAATCCTTTTCTTCCGGACCACAACTGGGTCCGTCCACTAATTGATCGCATTAGTGTATAGCATTTTGCCAGGCCTACTTAAACCAGACGATTTTTGGGTGACCACACGCGCGCAATCCCCGAGCAAAACGGAGCTCTGAGCTCTCCGCTACGCTTTAAGAGGACTTTAAATTGTTCCTAGCCTGGAACTCCTATATATTAGGTCATGGTAACCCTAGCGTGCCCACATTTCCCAATAAGGCGGGGCGATGAATACAGTCTAAATGCGCTCAGTGCTGTATCTATATTGCTGCCGGCAGCACCCGCTCTCCCTTTCGCTGCGATAGGCAGCTTTTCCGCATCCCGGCAATGGTGGTGACGGCAGAAACACCGGCACCGCATTGCGTTCCGTGCTGATGATGACGCCACGCCGCCGAGAGTTTGAGCCAGTGTCGCTGCGGCAGTCGCAATCAGATAGCGAGTCCCGGCAAGCCGGTCGGGAGAGGGGCGCATGGGCAGCGCAGCGTTGCGTGATGTGAGGGCGGTACCCGCTCACCCATGTAGGGTAGCTCAAGTAATTGACATTGATGACCACTTGCTAGTCTGCTGCATCCACTCACTCAGACCGAGTTGCTCTTAGGGCCCGCTATCTCTAAGCTATATTATATAGGGCACACAAAGTGTAGTCACAGCGCAAGCTACCGGCCATCCTCCTGTGTGTCCTAGCTAGCTCGAGTAGTATAGCGCACATGACGAATAGCATCTGGCACGCACCGCACGGAGCGGCAAAAGGCCGGCCGGCACGCGGGGGTCTGCGGTGCGCGTTTAGGATGGCCTTTGGATGTTGCTGGGACGGCTGCACGCAGGGCGAGTCGCCCATCCTGGTGGACCCGGAGACCCGGCAGCCGACCCCTGCCCTGTCCAAGGAGGATGAGCACCGGGTGCACTTTGCCAGCCACACGCTCCGCCGGAAGGCCTTCAAGCTGCGGCTCCCGGCCGTTCAAGGCATGCGCCGGCGGGCCGTGTGTCCATCGTTGGACGTCAACCTGCGCGCGGAGCTCACGCTCGCCATGCACTACAATGGCGAGAAGCTGAGCCTCCCCACGCCGATGGCGTCGCTGTCCTTCGAGGTGGACATCGCCCCGTTGAAGCAGTACCTCCGGCAGCGGCAGGAGGGCCGTACGCCCGCTGCTGGCCCGGCACCGAACGAGGGACCCGCCACCCGGGAGGCCGTCGACGAGTGGCAGCGAGCGTACATGCACCACCTGCTCGACGTGGCCGAGCGAATGGCGGCAGAGCCAGCTGACCTGGAGACATACACATCTCAGGGGATGCAGGGCACGTAGAAACTGCCTCGGGGATGCGAGTCATTGTGCCGGCCACTCCCGGCCAGACGTCAAGAGGGGTACTGCTTGGCCGGAGAGCCTTGTAACGGGCATGCCGGCCTCCTTCCCCACCAGTTGAGACATGGCCTCGAGTTGGAAATGTCCTTGAACGTGATTGCGGACTTTGCGAGCTGCATGGCAGCTTCCTGCAGGGGAGGCAGTTGGGGTCCGTCCCTCTGCCCCTTTGCTGCCCGATGGCCATCGCAAGGCCTGAGGGATGCAAGCGCCCGGCGGTGCTTTCTGCCTGCAACCTCCCCCCATGCCACGCGCGCACGGCCCTGCCAGCGCGCATCGGTCCAGCCATCAAGCGGGTGCTGTGCCTCGTAGCAAACAGAGCCCCGAACGTCACTCCCCGAAAGTACACAAGGAAACAGGGGGGAAGTGTTCGGCGTGAGGTGGGCATGGGGCGAGGGCTTTCGTGAAGAGATTAAATTGTCGCCGCGGCCTGATCGCCGTTGCCGTCAGGCAAGTGCCCCCCCCCCAGAACAGCTGGCTCATGCCCTTGCTGGGCAGAGAAGAGGGGTCCAATAAGGGGCATTCCTGACCTGCTACGACGATGAACTGGCTGGGACATGCGCCTCGTCCAATAATTGGCTAAATGATAGGCACCCAATGTGGGCTGGCTGACCGTGCACGTCTCGATGCACAGGCGATCCGCAGTTGTGTGACTTGTGGCGGCCTCCTCTTCGGAGGGTGGCTGCATGGCTGTTACTGGAAGGGCAGCACTCGGCTGTGGATGAGCTTCACGGCTTCCCAGAGCTCCGACATGCTCATCCCACGAGCGCCGCCCTCGTACGTCGTGCTCATGTGCCCATGCATGTTCACGTCTTCTATCGTCTGCCCCGCGCTCAGCCCCCGGCTGCTTGACAGCGGCAGTGAAACCAGCGCGAAAACTGCGCGAAGGCAAAGGCAACAAGCAGTCAGCAAGTTATGCCGGCACTACCCAACACAACTACCGATTGTCATATTGCTCGAACAGTACGTTTCCTGCGCTGATTGTATTGTGTGTGTGTGTGTGTGTGTGGGGGGGGGGGGGGGGGGGGGGGGGGGGGGGATCCTAGCAGATTTATACCGTTCCGCAGTTCAAGACGGCGTGAACGGGGCCGAACACGCACACGTGACGGGGTTGTTGCCGGGGAACGCCCAAGCGCGAGGTTCAGCGGGAGGCGGTCGAATTATGAAGCCAGGGCTTTGTGTGGTTAAATCTGTGGTACAGACCGAGGAACGGCTTCGCTGGTGGTATGGCCTGTACGGATACCGAGGTCGCACAGCCGTGTGTGTGTGTCAATTGCGGCCGCCGGCGACACGCGTTTTGCGGAGCGGAAGTGCACGGCGGGGGGGGGCAGTGGGACGCATGCAGTCGCGAACGCGATCGTCGATCGGGGGTAGACCCCTGGTACGGCGTTCAGGGCGCTGGGACTCTGCCGTGACAGCTTCTCGAGCGACCCCCGACGGCCGTGTTTACGTCCATGGATAGTTGCGAGTGCGTAGAAGCTGCTCGTTGAAACGGCGGCGGGGTGACGGCAGGTCACAGGAGGATGTCCGGCTGCTGCAGCAGTAAACTACGGCCGAATTTAAGCGCAGAACTTGCAGTAAACAACCCGCCGAACTAGCAGCATGCCGCCGCCGCCAACATGGACCGTCGCAGGCCCCGGCGAGCGTTGCTTACCGAGCAGAGCGAGTAGCAACCCGCGCTGTCTCAGATTTCGTTGCAGACATCTTGAGCACGTGGGGCGGGTAATCCGCCCCTGCGGCGAGGTCTGGCGAGACACGGCCGGTTGCACCCCCGTCGGATGTTTCGCCGCTTCGCCAGCGCAAATTGTATGTAGTAGAGCCGACATGCCGGTCCCTTGCGGTGCTCGAGATCGCACGAGCAGCCGACCCGGAGCAGCACAGCCTGCAGCACCCAGTAAGCTGTTTCTGTCGGGGCGATCCTGCTGAGACCACGGCTGTCCAGTTCACGCAGGCGAGGCCAGCGTTAGTGGCCAGGATTGTCTGCGGTCACTCAGCCGAGCTCACAGCAAAAGCTGTCCTACCTAGCTACCTGTACTTGTATACTGCTGCTACTCGTCGCAGCAGGCGGGGTAACCCGCCCTACTGGTCGTAGTGGCCATCAACGGTACTGGTACGAGTACGGTGCGATAAAAAAACGACGACTCCTCCTACACTGCGTAAACATACATATTTCGCGCGCGCGGGGGCAGTCAGTAGCAGTCGGCCAGTAGTAGGTCGCGCGCTCCATACTTGCTGCTACCCGTAGCGCCGCCCGCCACGTTAGTCGCCCAGCACCCGCGCACGGTCTTCAGAAACGAGCACCCACGACGACGACGCGAACCGGTGGGCTATATATATATATTATTTATCTTTTTGGTTACAGGGATGAGCGTCAAGAGAATGCACGGAAAGTACTGGGGAAGGAAAAAGCCTATTACATTCAAGCAGAACCCTCATATATATATACAGTATAGGGATGGATTAGCGACTGTAGCGACTACTGCTGCTACCCGTAGTACCTATACGGGCGGCGGCAGCAGACTGCCCTACTATAGCAGCCTGATGCGGTGCAGTATATAAAATATTACTATTGTCACAGCGTACAACGTTTCAGCGTACGCATGCGCGCGTACGGGGACTTGCTTACTTGGCATACCGGCGAATACTCGTCGCCTGTCATACGGGTATCAATTTTAGTACTTGCAGTACTGCGTTGTATGTGTATGCCTGATGTCCAAGCGAGCAGTCACCCATGGCGCAACGACCAACTGTCTGTCGCTCAGCTCTCACACCTAGAACCACCGACAGACCTAGGGCCCGTACCAACGGCTAACTGCCGCCAACCACGGCGCCCGTGCAGACCAATAGCGCGTGGGAAGGCCTAGGGGCTTAGTCGGCTCGCGCGCCCGCGGGATGCTTTAGCATCCTGTCGGCGCGCTGCCCGCCCACTCTTTGGCTTTCCAAACGTCTCATCCCACCCATCTTGTAACCACGCTACTACACCACAAACACCTCGACTCTGTGCACATCACACCTGCACGTGCCTCGTCTATTGCTGTCCATCAAGGGCAGTACAACCTGCTGTCGAGCTGCGAGTGATATCGCGCAGCAAGCAACGGTGGTGAGTCGCGGTTACACCTGTGTTGTTTGCGTCGTGACGCCCGTCTTGCTTTTACCTCCTGTGAACCCGTCGTACCGACTGCCTGGACTTGTCGACCGACCGACCGACCGACCGATTAGCGTACCGAACGTGCCTGATCAGCACTGGCTTGCTTGTTGCCATATGCGAGCAGTCGGTACTGCGCGTCGTCGTCGTCGAGTCGTGTCGTGATACCGTACGCGTACGCATATGCGCGCGTGCGGGCACTCGTAGTCCATTCGCGAGAGGCATGTCGTGCGGCACAGGGTGAGGAGTGCTTGACGTATTTCGCGTCGATCGACCACACACACACACACCTCTGTCACGCCGAGTAACCAAGCAACTCGCACGCGTGTGTAGTGCCGGCCAATAGGGCCGATGGCACTGTGAGACGTACTTCTACTGGAGTCATAGGAACCGAGGCCAAGAGTCAGCAAGTCTTAGACAGAGACTTAGAGGCCAGGACACGTACATAAGACCACATGCCTAAGAGTCTGTTAGGCGATCGTTTGGAAAGCCAAAGAGTGGCTGTTCCTAAGTGGTCTTAGTCCTGAACGCCCACATCCAATACCCCCACTTAGACGCTGACCTCGAGGTTGTTCAGGGGACGCCCTCACCTCCTGCAGTCAGCCACGTCTTCACAAGTGGAGGGAGCAAGTCATCACAGTGCAACGTTCATCGGCGCCGATCTTCTGCGCTATTGTTGGCAAGGCACTGTGCAAGGCGCGCGTAGGAGGCATCGCCTACACCTACAACGCGTGCAACGAGCTGAGAGGAGCCGCGTGTGGTGGTTACCTCAGCCTGGAGCGCGTTTGTCGGCAACCGCTTCATCAACCTGTTCAGTCCAGACTTCTGCGCGCCAATTGGGGGGGAGCGGTCACTGAGCAAGGCGCATGTCAGAGGGAGAGAGCCCGCGCCAACTCAGACGACGCTTCACGAGGAGTACCGGAGCACCTGTGGCAGCACCCTTATTGGAGCCGGAGCGCGTCTTGCGTCAAGCGCTCCGTGACGCCATGGCGCAGCGCGGTGGAGACCCCAGCGCCGTAGGATCTGGAACACCATCAAGACGACGACCACCTGGAAGTCAGCACTACACGCCCAATCAGATCATGGGTGACCTGAGTGCAGCGGAGGAGCGCATCTACGAGGAGCGAGAAGACGCGCGGACAATCGCCGGTGGTCTACGCAAGGAGACAACACCACGCCATGAGCGCTTCGACGGCGCTACCTCAATATGGACGGAGTGGTTCAGTTCATTCAACGCCAACGTGTTGGTGCCATACGCGCTTAACAAGGCGCCACCAAGATCAGCCCCGAGGGCTGACGGAGCTGGTTCATCGGAGGGCGAGAGCACCGGACCGGAGTGGGTGTTCAGCCCAGCAGACTCCCTTCAGCTTCTTCAAGAGTACGTCGAGATCAACGCTGTCACCAGGCCCATCATCGATCAATGGCAGAAGGACACTCTACGCTATCAACAACAAACTCTCCGCTTCGACCCTGCATCCGGACGCATTAGAGTGCCATCGCGCGAGGATGCGGACGCCTTTCACGAGTTCCGCTATCGACGCTACGTGGAGCTCTTTGAGACCAAGTTCAATGAGGCGCCGAAGATGCGCACTAGGTACGACGCCTACACCCGTGAGGGCTTCCGCGAGACCCCTGCCAGCTTGGCGATGACTCTTCGCGAGCTCAAGGCGCATCTACCAGACCTCACGTGGGACAAGGTCAACCAGAAAGCGTTCGACGTCATGACCTCTGTGTGGCGCTCTATTCCGGCGCTCAAGCAATCCCTCGACGCTGGCTTCCACCAGCTCAAGGACATCGCTGTTCTACGCCAGTCTCATGAGGACCGCTTGGACGAGATAGCTGCGGAGGTGGAGCGCTATGAGGACATCGTGAGGAAGGATGAGATTCGAATGGCGGAGGCCTTGACGGCTGCCCAACACTTCGCGGAACTGACTGGAGCATCGGCGCCGGCAGCTGGTGGAGGACGGCAGCACGGCACCAGCACTCCAGAACCGGTCATCACATGGACCATGGTCAACGGACGTCGTGTGCGAGCGCAGCTTGTCGTCGTGAAGGACACCCACCAGATCCGCCCGTTGTGCGAGGCATGCACAAAGGCGCGTGGACGTGACATCTTTCACGGAGCCAACTACCGAGAGTGTGCCAACAAGTTCGGCTCAACCATGTATGTCAACGACGCCGCTGGTGGCCGTGGCGGCCGTGGAGGCGGCCGAGGCGCAGGCCGAGGTGGCCGTGGTGGTCATGGCGGTGGACGCGGCGATGGAGGCGCACCCGGAGGCGGACGAGGACCGTGCTGGAACGCTGGGTGCGACGGCGCTCATAACTTTACTGAGTGCGACAAGCCAATCACTGACCCTACGCTCATCGCACGACTGAAGCGCAACCAGCGGGAGCGAGAGCGCCGTCTTGCCTATGGACAGCAACGCGGATGGGCTATGGACGTGGAGACCGGACTGTCCAAGCTCGAGATGGACTTGGCGAGGAAAGCCGGACACATGCTCACTGGGCGACACGACGCCCATGTTGACGGAGCGGCGACATCATCAACAATGGCAGACCTGGAGGCCATGTTCTCTCGCATCCTCGAGAAGTCTCAAGCTGCCCATGGTGCTACGGGTGCCATGCGCTTGGCCGTGGAGGTGCCAGACCCCTTTCTGGATTGCGTTGACACCGACGATCACGGCACTTTGCTACATGGAGCGTCGTGTGTGGAGCTGCCCGTGCGTGAGCTGCGTGAAGTCTTCTTTGGAGCTCCAGGTCGTGCGCAACCTGTGGGAGCTGACTGGACGCCGGAGTCGACTGTGCCAAGACCGCGTGGACGCCCGGCAGTGCTGCCTCCAGGATCGGCGCGGAACCCTGAACTTCGCATGCGCCAACCCGGATGGGACGCCCAACGCGAGCAACTCACCAAGCAGCGGCCCCAAGGCTTTGAGCCGGCAGTCGAGCAGGAGGCTCCTGCGTCCTACGAGGGCCGCCGTGCAGGAGGAGCAATCACCTCGGACATGTTGGACATCCGCAATCAGCAGCTCCTGCAGCACCTGCGCACAGCGCTACAGCACGCCAAGTTCCCTGGTCTACCCGTTGCTGTAGTATCGGACATGACACCCGAGCATGCTGCAAGGTGGTTGGAGGCACGCAACACTGCACTGCGTGGAGGACTTGACACTCGTGACCACATGGCCGTGGCATGGGAGACGGTGCTTCAGCAAGCCGTCCGACGCTTCGAGGCGACAGCGCGGCTCACCTGGGTTGACTACACGCACCTCGACTTGACGCGCGTCTTTGCCGCAGCCGTGCAGAGCGTCTATGGTCTGTCTCTCCCACGCGTCAGTGTCCCGCCACTGTCCTTGCCATCAGCGGAGCCCCAAGCCAACATTCATCCAGTGGACGTGGTGCAACATGGCGTCAAGCCTCTGGAGTCTCGGCGCCAACTGTCAGCGACATCTTCGGAACTTCAACAGTTGCGAGAGGTGCAGCGCAGCGCATACCCTGACTACCCGGAGTATGACCGCCACAGTGCTTTCTACGTGGACTGCAAGTTGACCGTCATCGTCATTGGCGGCGTGCGCATCCTTATGGCCTTGTTAGACACCGGCTGTGACTACAGCGGTGTGCACCGGCGCGTGGTGGATCGCATGAAGCCGGGCGAGGCGGACGCCACGCTGCAGTCCATGTCCATGCAAGGCATTGGCGGCAAGATGGAGATGCAGCGCCTTGTGGGGCGCATCTCCTACGTGATCAACCCGGACACTGATTGGGAGCGCAAGTTTGAGTGGCCATCGTTCGCCATTCTCGAAGGCGATCATCTTCCAGATGTCATCTTGTGCACATCCGTCATGGCACACCTTGGCATGGTCATCGATGTGGGGGGGCATACTGCCTCATACCGCCCAGATCCCCACGATCTCAGCCGCCACGTCGATGTGCCGCTGAAGCATCACAACATGCCCAAGCTCCAAGTCCCGCGCAGGCTGCCGCACGCAACGCTGGCCGTGTTGGCATCGGACGGCCCATCTCCCGGACTGCCGTCAGGAGTTGGGGGGGGGGAGGAGCCCGATGCCGCAGCCAACCTGACCTCTTCATTCTCCTTCAACAGCCGGATCGAGCTGCAACCGGACAACGTGGGCGCCGACGCTGCAGTGCAGCTGGAGCAGCAGGACGACGACGCTGAGCTACCGGAGCTTGTAGCCGACTCAGATGGCGAGGAGGACTTTGTGCCCTGTTGGGTAGAGGAAGTGCCCGACCATGTTGCCAACGTCATTGCGTCATGCTTCACCCTGCGCGCCAGTCCCATGGACGTCGACTCTGATAGCGATGAGGAGCTGCCGGGCCTGGTGGAGGACTCCAGCGATGATGACGATGTCTACGAGGAGCTGCCGGACCTGATGGAGGACTCCAGCGATGATGACGATGTCTATGTGGAGCTCACCATCATGACACAGATGGAGCCGGAGGTCGAAACAACGCTTGATAGCGAACCACTGGCCGCGGGCGCGTGTTACGCCCTGCGCGCGGAGGGCCCCGGCGCCGACAATCTGCAGGAGCATGACTGCCCATCAGACGATGAGGAGCTGGAGGATGGCACTGCAATGCCATTGAAGGAACATGAGGACGAGATACCGGGCTGGAGGGAGCTCCGGACGCAGCGTCAAGCTGCCGGACGGCTGCACTTGAGCGGCCACACACTGGAGCGTTTGGCGCTCGTGCGCGCCGTGCCGCATTCGACGCCGGAGCTGACCTACATCATCGACCTCGACCGGACCGGAGGCAAGGAGGGACGCGCCAAGCAAGGGCTCTTCTTGTTCGCTGGCATGCTGTCAGTGTTGTTCACCAACCTCGTCGACGGGTACCACTATGAGCTGATACAGATCGTGGATCGTATGCTCCGGAGCGTGGCTCATCGGCAGCGCCTGCTGCGACAGCTTGAGTGGATGCATCAGCGGTGGCCCGTGCAACTTCCTCGCAATGCGTTCGAGAAGTGCTTCGCTCTTAGCGACGAGTTGGAGCATGACGTGGAGCACATCACAGCACCAGCCATCCTGAGGCACCTGCCGGAGCTGGACGAGCTACGCGCTGAGCCGCCCTGTCAGGACGTGTCATCGATGGGCACTCAGCATGGACTACGTGGTGCGCGTACTGGAGTGATAGTCCCGTTGGCAGAGGCGATGAGCGAGCTCAACTGCATGTTGGCCAAGGCACGAGGCGTCAAGGAGTACTGGGCTGCTCCCGCGCAGTATGGATACGTTATCGAGAACGTGATACCGGCTGCGCCGAGCCGGCGCAGCCCTGAGGTGCAGGAGTTCATCGACTTCATGGCCCGTGTCTTTGGCGAGCCCAACGCGCATCATGCCCACAAATGCGGAGACGCCTCTCTTCGCTCTGCTTTGTGGTGGACCAACACCTTCACTCAGCACTACTACCAGGCTGTGCAACACGAGTTTGAGCGGCCGCCTCGCGAGACCTACGCGCAGATTGTGGAGCGTTGCAGCGGTGGGCTGCTTCGCGCTCAAGTGGCGACGCCCACACGCCCAGGCACACTGCTGGGGGGGCTCAACGTTGCCGGTCGGCGCATGATTTATGCGCCCAAGTCAGTCAGCACGCCCAACACGCGGACGCAGCGCCTCCGACCTGGGGGGGCGCCCGGCTCAGGAATGGTGGAGGTTGTCGGCATTGACCCGCCGCAATACCGTCCGTCATCAGCCGTCATGCGTGAGGCGTGCCTTCTCGACAGAGACTATGCTGGCTTCTACACCCGGCAGGAGCTAGGCTTTTCTGAGGAGGAGATGGTGATTGCCATCGGAAATGTTTGTGCGCCGACGTCGGTGTCGGTCATGAACCGGTGTGCTGTCGCCTATGCGCATGAGCGCAGACATCAACATATGCTGCAAGCTGTTTGTGCAGCAACGATTGAGAAGGACGCCCCTGCCGGCGCAGCAGTTGAAGATCATTTGGTCAACACGCAAGAGCTGCGCGCCGCACAGCACGAGCTCCGCCGCTCAACGGCTGCCGCCGTGGAGGCAGAGATGGAGCATGCCATCAACATGGCTACCCTCAAGCAAGGTACTAGAGTGAAACCTCCTGACAACCCACGCACAGCAGCGCGAGTGACCAAGGCGGGGCGCCGTTGGCTGGAGGAGCAGCGCCAAGCGACTCGAGCGACGGAGCGGGAGGTCGCCAAGGCTCGGCGCCGTGTGTTGGCAGCTGACCACACAGCCCGAGTTGTTGCCGGCGATCACAAGGCTGCCAAACCAAGACCCCGTCGTGGTAGAGCTGCTACCGGACGCAAGACTGTCAGCGCGGCGTTGACACTTCTGATGTGGCTAGCCCTTTTGGGCCCCGCGTGCTTCGTCGCCGCTGGCGTCGGTTCGCGTGCTGGCGCTGGACTGATGGCAGATGTCTTTGGTGGAGCGCAAGAGCGTCCTGCGTGGGCCACATCACATGTGGACGGTGTTGACGACAAAGCTGCAGCGGACGGATGGAGTCGACGCAGCCAGGCAGCTCTCGTGAAGTGCTATGCCGCATACGCCAACGAGAAGCATCTCGGTAAGGAATCCCCAACGGTGAAGGTAACGAGCAAGCTCATCAACCCCAAGGACTCCAAGCAGCCTCATCACTGGGCGATATCGGCAGATTGGAAGGACAAGGAGGGCTTCGCAGCACTTATGGACTCAGACCCGGGTTGGTACGCGTGGGGTCTGGACGACTTGCGCGCCGTTGACGCCGAGCCCTATGACTTCCAGCTGGTCGACTACAACCCAGTCTTCAAGCGCCAGTATCACCTTGCCCATCGAGAGCAAGAGTGGGCTAACGATTGGGTCAAGAAGTTGGAGAAGGCAGGCATCGTGGGCGAGATCGAGAGCCCTTATGCTGCACCAGTCATCGTGGCGCCGAAGAAGGACGAGCATGGCGCCTGGACCGATCTTCGCTATGCGGTGGACTATCGTGGGCTCAACGAGCGTACCATCCGCGATCAATACCCGTGCCCGACAGCGGACGAGCTCATGACGCGCATGGAGGGAGCTTCGCGATTCACCGCGACTGATTGCACGAAGGCGTTTCATCAGCGCCGAGTGTCGGATAAGCCGTCCGGACCCGATGGATTGTCAGCGCAGCAACGCCTCGCGTTCCATGCAGGCAATCGGCTGCTAACCTTCAAACGCATGCCCTTCGGACACAAGAACTGCGTGGCAGCATGGCAGCGCGTTGTGGATCAAGCGCTCGCTGGTTTGGACTTCGCAGTCGCCTTCGCGGACGATGTACTGATTTTCAGTCATGACGATGAGCAGGAGCACATGCGCCGTGTGCGCATTGTGTTTGATCGACTCAAGGCCCGGGGAGTGCAGGTCTCTCCACCCAAGACACGGCTCGGACTGTCACGAGTGACCTTTCTTGGTCATATTGTCAGCGGCGCAGGCGTGGAGCCTATGGCTGACAAGGTGGAGGCCATCAACTCTCTTCCGGCGCCGAAGAATGTCAGTGATGTGCGCCATTTCCTCGGGATGGCCACCTACTACTGCCGTTTCTTGGAGAGCTTCTCGCTT
Source organism: Tetraselmis striata (assembly GCA_006384855.1). Classification (NCBI taxonomy): domain Eukaryota; kingdom Viridiplantae; phylum Chlorophyta; class Chlorodendrophyceae; order Chlorodendrales; family Chlorodendraceae; genus Tetraselmis; species Tetraselmis striata. The sequence goes on along the minus strand of VCJN01002362.1, from coordinate 37,893 downwards.
GTGAAGGCACCTTTGACAGCGTTGACCAAGAAGGATGCGCCGTGGAAATGGGGCGCAGCCGAGCAGCAATCCTTCGACGCCATCAAGGCCATGCTGGTTTCGGCGCCGGTGCTGCGCCATCCTGATTGGCGTCGCCCGTTTGTGCTGCACACCGATTGGTCCCGAGCTGGAGTAGGAGCGTGCCTTTCGCAGGTGGACGACAATGGCGTGGAGTATGCCGTGTCTTTTGCGTCGCGCATGAACACCCCAGTGGAGGCAGACCTGTCTAGCTACGAGGGAGAGGTCGGCGCAGTCGTGTGGGCTGTTCAACGCTTCCGCTACTACCTGTATGGCAACCACTTCCAGCTCATCACTGACTGCAAGGCCATGGAGTGGCTGCGGACGACAGCAAGGCTGCGAGGCAAGCTTGCTAGGTGGAGCCTCATCCTTGCGGAGTACGACTTCAGTATCAAGCACCGTCCGGGCAAGGACAACACCGTGCCGGACTTGCTCAGTCGGCGTCCAATGCCAGCGGAGTCAGTAAGGGCCACCTCGGAAGCCGCCGGCACCGCCACTGCAATCGCCACTCAGAGGAGGTCGCCAGCCGCGATGGCGGATGTGTCGGCTATGTTTGGTGGCTGCTCACCCAGCAAGTGCCTTGGAAGGACGCCCGCGCTACCCTCGGCACACGCAGCGTTTGCAACACAGTGTATCGCAATGGCCTTCACGGCAGGTGTCTACGCTAGCCAGGAGCTTCATTGGCCTACCCGGGACGTGTGGAGCAGCCCAGTGGCTATCTCTTACCTGCGAGGTGAGACCACGCCAGCCGACGTGTCAGTGGAGGTGTGGCAGCAGCTTGTGCGCCGCTGCGCCAAGTACAGCTGGCACAACGACAAGGTGTGGCTGCACACTGGAGACACTGCCCGTGAGGTGCCCAAGCCTGAAGAGCGACCGGACGCGATTCGCCGAGTGCACGCCAGCATCGGCCACCTTGGCCGGGACCGCACTTACCAAGTGTTGGCCCGCCACTTTGTATGGCCGGGCATGCACAAAGACGTCGGCGCCATGGTCAAGCAGTGCCGCGCCTGCGATCGCGTCAAAGCGTCGTTCAACCAGAAGCACGATCGTCTCAAGCCCATGCCACTGTTTGGGCTCTTCTATCGCTTCAGCGTGGACTCAGCCGGACCGCTGCCGACTAGCAGCGAGGGCCACAAGTACGTGATCGTCATCGTGGAGCACTTCAGCAAGTGGATCGAGCTGGTGCCTGTCCGCGACCTCGAGGCGACTACGACTGCCAAAGCGTTCCATGAGCGCGTGTTGGCCCGTTATGGAGCACCAGTGGAGGTCGTCACAGACAATGGCACTGAATACCAAGGCGCGTTCCGCGAGCAGTTGGAGCGCCATGGCATTCAGCCCGTGGACATTCCGCCAGGGCATCCCCAAGCCAATGGCATGGCCGAGCGCATCGTTCAAGTCTTGAAGGTGGCACTTCGGAAAGTTGTGCCAACCCTCGGCACTGCCTCTTGGCACTCGTGGATGCCAGTGATCGAGTTTGGCTATCGTGTCAGCAAGCAAGCAACAACCGGCTACAGCCCGTACTTTCTTCTGTTTGGCCGTGATCATGTGGCACCGGACCAGGTTCGCGCGCTACTGGAGGAGCCGGTCGACATGGACAACGACATTGCAGTCATCAACCTAATCACACAGCGGGCTGATATGCTGAGGGCTGCCATGCCTAAGGCATTCGAGAGGGCGCTGCAAGCTCAACAGCGTGATGTGGTACGCTACCGCAAGGTTCGGCGCGGCGATGTGCAGCCTCGGCGCCACCGCTTCGAGATCGGCAGCTACGTCTACGTGGCGCAGCCCCCGCTCAACACCCTGGACGTCCGTACCGCCCGCACCATCCTGCGTGTTGTGGAGATCTTGGAGTCCGGATGGCTGCGTTTGTCCGGATCCGATGGCAACGAGATTCAAGTGCACATGGACAACTGCGCGCCGTGCCACTTGTCCAACCTTGTGCCGGCGCGGTACGGCCGCGGCATGCCAGCATGCAAAGGTTGTGGCAGCGACAGCATTGCAGCCCCACGACTCATCTGTGACAAGTGCCAAGCCATGTGGCATGTGGCGTGCGCCAAGGCAGAGTTACATCCTGGCGAGGAGTGGCTATGCCCGGACTGCGCGCCGCCACTACGCCGCTGACGCTGCAGCATAATATGTTGCCACCCTACAACCCATCTTCAAATCATCAGTCATCATCGTCTTTTCTTCATGTCGTCAGCCGCGCACTTCCGTCTTGGACTCAACACCTGTAGAGTTGAGTGGGGGGGAGTATGCAGTGCGGCGCCGACAGTTTACCATCACCACCCCATTTCTCTTTTTCCTGCGACAATTGTCACAGCGTACAACGTTTCAGCGTACGCATGCGCGCGTACGGGGACTTGCTTACTTGGCATACCGGCGAATACTCGTCGCCTGTCATACGGGTATCAATTTTAGTACTTGCAGTACTGCGTTGTATGTGTATGCCTGATGTCCAAGCGAGCAGTCACCCATGGCGCAACGACCAACTGTCTGTCGCTCAGCTCTCACACCTAGAACCACCGACAGACCTAGGGCCCGTACCAACGGCTAACTGCCGCCAACCACGGCGCCCGTGCAGACCAATAGCGCGTGGGAAGGCCTAGGGGCTTAGTCGGCTCGCGCGCCCGCGGGATGCTTTAGCATCCTGTCGGCGCGCTGCCCGCCCACTCTTTGGCTTTCCAAACGTCTCATCCCACCCATCTTGTAACCACGCTACTACACCACAAACACCTCGACTCTGTGCACATCACACCTGCACGTGCCTCGTCTATTGCTGTCCATCAAGGGCAGTACAACCTGCTGTCGAGCTGCGAGTGATATCGCGCAGCAAGCAACAGTGGTGAGTCGCGGTTACACCTGTGTTGTTTGCGTCGTGACGCCCGTCTTGCTTTTACCTCCTGTGAACCCGTCGTACCGACTGCCTGGACTTGTCGACCGACCGACCGACCGACCGATTAGCGTACCGAACGTGCCTGATCAGCACTGGCTTGCTTGTTGCCATATGCGAGCAGTCGGTACTGCGCGTCGTCGTCGTCGAGTCGTGTCGTGATACCGTACGCGTACGCATATGCGCGCGTGCGGGCACTCGTAGTCCATTCGCGAGAGGCATGTCGTGCGGCACAGGGTGAGGAGTGCTTGACGTATTTCGCGTCGATCGACCACACACACACACACCTCTGTCACGCCGAGTAACCAAGCAACTCGCACGCGTGTGTAGTGCCGGCCAATAGGGCCGATGGCACTGTGAGACGTACTTCTACTGGAGTCATAGGAACCGAGGCCAAGAGTCAGCAAGTCTTAGACAGAGACTTAGAGGCCAGGACACGTACATAAGACCACATGCCTAAGAGTCTGTTAGGCGATGAGTATGCAGTGCGGCGCCGACAGTTTACCATCACCACCCCATTTCTCTTTTTCCTGCGACACTATATGAATATCAATCCTTATTATTTATTTGCAGTGATGCATATATATATACCGGTACCGGTAGTAGGGATTATTATATATTTAAATTCAATATAAATGTTCGCATGCAATCATCGTCGCTACGCGGCTACCGTACTACCCTGTACGGTACCCATTAAATTATCTTTTGTCTTATGTATCACTAATGTCGCACCGGACCTACGCTTGGAAACGCGCCAGGCCGGTAAGGGGACAACACAGCCACAGCAAGCACACTGGGCACCCATGGCCTTTATATAGGGTATAGGACAGGCCCTAGGACGGTTTGTGATTGACCCGAGTGCGGAGTGGCAGCCGGTGGGTCACTCAGCGCAAATTGATGCGGGTCAAGCGATCCTTTGCGGATCGCGCGACCCACAGACTATGCTGGCCACCACCTCAAGCACGGTGTCGCCTGAAACCACAGCAGAGGTGCTCTCCTGTGCCTCTGCCACACCTCAGGTGTGCTTTCAAGAGCCGTGTCTCATGGTCCCGGTTGGTGGTGCGCGTCGACGCCAATGTCGCACAGCGGCGGAGCCGGTGCAATAGCATAAGTGTTTTAAGCTACGTTGGACCGACCCCACCTACAGCCCGTCCCAGCTCGCTGCATAACCGCATGGGCCCAACTGCGCCACGTCAACACCTTAGTACGGACCCATTTCGGCCCATGCATGGGCCCCATTACATACCCTCCACTTTTTTATGGGCCAACTTTTGTCCGGGCACGTTCGTGATGCTAACGGGGATTTTGGCATAAAAACTACCCCTACGACGACGGCCTTCCACACCCGCGGGTTTCATGCACGTACCATCGCGAACTAGTACGTCGCGCGGCCCTCGGCTCCCTCGGCGCGCGGCTGCCTGCCGCGCTTGCGAGATGGCGGCGGCCGCCGCAGCGTCCAGCAGCCAATTCGCCAGCGGCATAGGCAGCCGCCGCCATTCCACAGACCGCCGCCGCTGGCCGGTACAGGTTGCGGACAGGATCGGTGGTCGCATGACTCGTCGGTACGCTGACCAACGTTAGACGGTTCGAGTACGGGACGGCCGACGAGCCCACTGGTGTTGCTAATGTTGTTCGACATCGGTGCACCGAGGACCGCCCATGCGGTTGCGGGATTCGCGAACAGCGTGGATCGCTGCTCCTCCGTGGCGCTAGCGCCTGTCTCGACGGCCTGTAGGGCAGAGGAGGCCGGAGTAGGTAAAGTGACTGGTCGCGACGGCTGGCTGCGGCGTGTGATGGCTGCGCAATTCGAATTCGGGCGGTCAGCGCCACCTACTGATGTGGTGGCCGCGCGTGCTCGCATCCTGCCGGGCGACAGTGTATCCGCTAGCTGGCATTTCGGCCGCCATGTAATCGACGCGGAACTATACAAGCAACGCGAGAATCAAGCAGGCAGAAAACTGGTCCTTGAGCCGTGGCGGGAAAACGTACCGCCAAGGACCAGTTTATGGGGCAGTTTTTGTACGAGGAAACTGGTCCTTGGGCCTCGGCCGCACATGAAGGGCCAGTTTTTTACGAGTACGTTAGTTACCCGTTACGACTACGAACCGAAAAGTTGGTCCTTCTTTTTTGCGTGTGGAAGGTCCCTTGGGTGTTGAACGATTGGGTGTTGAATGATTAGTTTTACATGGGTTAGGCAAGGTTTTTGGTGCCCCAGCGTAGGGTCATGCACGACAAGAGAGTTTAACGGATACCGCCAGCATAACCGGCGATTTCATTGCTGATAATTATAGGTCTATGTAAGGCTCTCAGAGGTTTATTCGTCTGTAAGCTTGACATAGTCTCATCTCTATGTAGATTTTTCGTGTAGCAAGGATTGCCATATAATTCGATCCATCGTATGGGTGGCGGAGCTCGACGCTGCCCTCGCCGGGTCTATATCCGCCACACCGGTACATAGACCCAAAGCTGCCTATAGAAGCTACTGCCGGTAGACCCAGAGCGGAAGCTGTATGATTGGCTATAGATACTTGAACAAGATAGTGGTCGCGACATGCATGATGTGCATTTGCGCAATAAGTTATTGATGGACGGTCTGCCATGGTGTTGGATATATGAAACATGATTAAACGACCGCTCAGTCATCAGTTGCATATAGCGCATCGTGTGTCACTATAGGACGCGGGGAAAGCATACGTCTCTGCCCCACCGTCGTGCGTGCCGAGCGCGGGATAAACATAATTAGTGTCAGCTTATTTGGTGGTCGGACACTATATATCTATCACGGATGCAAACTATCACGTCCATCCTATAACTGTGTGGCTTGCTTATGAGTAGGATCATACGCAGCGATATATCAGTAAGTGTTGCAAATAAACAGTAGTTGTGCGTGTCATTCCGCATACCGCCGAGCTCTAATTCGGCACTCACAACGTACTCGTCGCGCTGCTATTTGAAATATGTTACAACTCAATAAAGTCTTGACAAGATGTCTTTACTCAACATCAGAGAAGGGCCCGCCCCTGACCAACCCGCACAGGGCCCGTTCAATTAAAGCGCATACGGCGGGGGTTTTGTAGGCCACGTGGCTATGTTGCCATATATGTACTGGTTTTGCATCAGTGGTATGGTGCACTGCACGTGAATCATACAAAGATTTATCACTCTCGTACAAGGGCGCCAACCTGTATTTGCTAACCCGGTTGCAGAAAGCCATGATCACGTGACCGCGCAGTATGTCGCAGCTTGCTCTGGCGTTGCGCTCCACCGGACACAGCCAAGCGGCGAGGCCGCTCGGGCGTCGCGCTGCGAAGATCAACCCCCGCCCTGAGATGTTGCAAGCGGTGCCCCCTGTCGTCCTCGGACCTTGGAGGTGAAAGCGGGGAAAACACCCCCCTTGCACCACTGACCGTATGCTCTCCGATCTCGAGTAGCATACCAATACCTTATCGCTCGACGCGTGGGAGCCACCTGCCCACGCTCATGCCACCGCCCGAGGGCGGCTTCTTGGGCCCCGTGCACGGTTGGGTATAAATAACATCCGCTACCGTGCAAGGGTGTGCCGAGTATTGTAAAACCCCCCGCACCGGACGGGTCGCGCGGAAGTACGAAAACTCGATTTTATTTCGAACAACCCTCGCGAGTAGGTGCTCCCAACCGAGTCGTACATACCCCCTCCCCGCCCGTAGCATTCGGATCTCGGAGAGGCCGACGCATGGCCGAGGTCGTACATGAAATAATTTTAGCAGTCCCCCGTAGAGGCATGCTGCCCGGCGGCCCCACCAGGCGCTACCGGGACTACAAGTATCATTTGAAAACCCCCCCGTGGGGCTACTCGCCGGTCGTCGCAGGATCAACAGGCAACCGGCCACCCCGCTCAGCCCCCTACCGCGCCCAATCGGCACGGTCTTAGGGGCTACCAACGCCCACCACATGGAGGTGGGGTGGTGCCTCCATGCCTGCCGCACTCAGGATCCTCCGCTCTTGGTGGGGCGCTGCTTGCCGCGGGGGGTGCCTTGCAATGATCAATAATATCATTGGTAATCAGGACCAAAATGAGTGATGCATCTAAAAAATTGGGAGGCAGCGAAATGTCAAGATCAATGGTAAATCCACCTTACATGCAGTAAGAGATCGATATACAACATCACTACTACTACTCTATGCCTCGGGATCTTTAAAGAATTATCGATTACACATCATGTAGTGGGCGACTGCACTAGTCAAATAATGTCTCAAATTTCAAATGTATAATGTCCAGACAGCATTATAATGCCTACAGCTGGGGCAACACAACTTGGATAGCAATGTATGCACTAGGTGGGCTACAAATGGGCGGTTGCAACGCGCATGGGGCACTGCACCTGAGTTAGCAACGCGTAGATGGGAAACAAAGGGCTCATTCCCAATTCTTGCTGCGCATCAGTGGGTTGAAGACGTGTATGTGACACTACGTTCATACCGGTATACGCCGGCGCCCGCCGCCATGTAGCGGCCCACCAAGAGCGGAGGATCATGGATGCGGCAGGCATGGCGGCGCCACCCCACCTCCACGTGATGGGCGATGGTAATCCGTAAGACCCGTGCTCGGCTGGGTGCGGCAAGGGACTAAGCAGGGTGGCCGGTTGCCGCCGATCCTTGGATCCAACGGGGGGCTTTTCAACTGATACTCGTAGTCCCGGCAGCGCCTGTAGGGGCCGCCGGACAGCATGCCTTTAAAGGGGGCTGCTAAAAATTAATTCATTTACGACCTCGGCAATGCGTCGGCCCCTCCAGTCCGACCTCCTCATGGATCCTTCCGCAAGAGCTCATGGCGGGCAAAGCAGCGCCGCGACCTACGGAATATTTTCAGCGATGGCGGTAAATGGAGCCAAGACGCAGCACGGCGACAGAAAATTGCGCGGTACCGGTGCAGTTATTGATGGAACAGGAAAGCACTTCGGGGGTGACTTGGGGGGGGGGGGGGGGGGGGGGGGGTGGAAGGGGGGGTTAATGCATTAGTTATTCCCGTGCTGCCGATTAGCGGTAGTCGCTCGTAATGGCGACTATAACATGTAGTTATCCGGAAAATAACACCGTTCATGATCACGTGATGGAAGGAGGCGGGGTTTGAAAACGAAAAAGGATGCCCGGAAGCTTGAGCTGTAATTACACTATACGTGTTCCTTACTCTTTAGATGGCAGAGGCCCTAATAACAACAATCTAACCCGCGCTCGAGAGCAGCATGCTAGCACGTTGTCATCGATTTCAATTTCAATTTCAAGACTTGATGGATTCGGTTGTAACACATTTATTCATCAAGTTTCAAATGTGAAGTGAATTTTTGAATATGTTATACTTCATTCCCGCCGAGAAAACCATGCCAACTGTCTTACGTCCCGACTGACATTAGCCCGCACAAGATTGGCTGCCATCGTAGCATGTAGTCACCTTAAGGCCACCGTTAGGCTACCGTTAGGTGACCTTGCCCGTAGCATGTAGTCATCGTAAGGCCAAGTCCGTTATCCGTACATGCATAATACCCGTCTCCTATGTTGCAGTGCAATAACGGTATTTAGTCTCATCAGTGGTACGAGTACTCGCCTTTAGCGTTTCTTACTACGGTGTGAACACACGCGTACAAGGGCGGTATCACGTACTCACCACCTACATCTGCGCCACCTGCACATATCCGCACCACGCTCGTCCGCATAAACACGCGACCACGCAAATCCTCGCACATGAGTTTTCGTTTTTTGTTCTATGATCTGCCCTCCTCATCCTGCGCGGCGCTCCATCGGCGGTGGCCAAGCGCCAAAGCCGCGTGGCCATCTTGTTGCCGAGAGCAGCCCCAACCTTGAGATGCTCCCATCGGTGTCCCCGGACGCCTCCAAATTCGCAGGCGGAGGCGGCGGGGAAGACACGTAGGCTGGACTATGCTCGCTGATATCTCTTGCAACACACATGCCGCATATACCGGGCCAGTTCCCTAGACGTGATGATGTAGCCGTCTGCCGGCGCTCATGGCCGAGATCGCCGCCCAAGGACGGTTTCCTTGGCCCCTTGCGCGGTTGGATTCATTACATCAGCCGCCATCGTGCAAGGATGTGCCGAGTATTGTAACGCCCCGCCCCGTAGCGGGCGCGTGTCGCACCAATAAAGTACGAGTACGCTGTTTTCTTTGTGACAACCTCCGCGAGTAGGCTGCCCCCATATCCGAGTCGTACCCCCCCCCCCCCCCCCCCCCGCCACTACCACTACCTCACCCGTAGGCGGATCTCGGAGAGGCCGGTGCCGCGCCGGAGTGGTACATGAACTATCCGAGTCGTACCCCCCCCCCCCCCCCCCCCCCCCCCCCGCCACTACCACTACCTCACCCGTAGGCGGATCTCGGAGGGGCCGGTGCCGCCCCCCCCCACCCCCCCCCCCCCCCCCCCGGGTATCTCGTAGCCGGGTGCTGCGGCTCTCGGGCGGGTGGGTAGCCGCCTCCTGGGGCTCTGTGTGGCGGCGGGGTTATAAAGGGTCGAGTGATGTGGGCTTGTGGCCGAGCGGGCGGGGGTCGAGGAACAGCGGGCGCCGCCGCAGGTTTGAGACAACTTTCGCGGCGGCCTCGGGCGGTTCGTAGGCAGCCGCTACGGCCGCATGGCTTCATCACCGGTCGGTCTAGCGACCGGGCTGGCGCTCTCCGGTGGGGACGACGGGCTCGACTACTGCGGTCTCGGTATCAATCTCGGTTGCTAGTAGTGGGTAGGGAGTAGATAGGGCTCTCCAAGTGGCGGAGGTGGCACGGTTTTGCCGGAGGACGGTCGCTCGCGCGCCGGATAGGTATCGCGCATGGGAGCGGGCGCTGGTGTTGGAATGAGTGTTGGCACCAGGCCGCGGAAAAGCGGGGTACACTGTTTGGGTATACATGGGCCATGATATGGACCCGGTGGAGCCTTTCTGAGGCGGTCGCTCCGACGAAGCGATCTTGTTGAGAGCACTCGGGGGCGCGCGCGTGCTTCGGCGGTCCGACACACCGGCTTCTCCGGGGTCGGCACATCTTGGGTTTTGGATTCGCGATATGAAGATGTAGTAGAGGTGGGGTGCGGTGGCTCGGTGCCGACGACTTGGGTGAGGGTGGGTGGGGAGGTCATACTCACGGCGGGCACTCCAAAGAGGCCTCTCTCTGGCGACCTTAATTCTCCTATCGTGCCGAAACACTGGGTTAAGTACTGCGCTGCTTATCGCCGTAAAAGTGGCGGAGAAGTATGAAGTCCGGGCCTCCGAGTATTGCTTGAAAAGCCCCCCCCTCCCCCCCTCCCCCTGTGTGGCTTCCCGGTCGTCGCACGACCCGAGGGTCCGCGACAACTACCGGCTCAGCCTCCTACTGCTCCAAGCCAGGCACAACTCCCAGGGTTACCAGCGCCCGTGGCGTGGAGGTGTTGAAGCCATGCATGCCGCACTCATGACCCTCCGCTACTAGTGGGCCGCTGCCTGGTGGCGGGTGCCATTATTGTCGTAATAATGCCATATTTTCAGGATGATACATGGCACATGGAGTGGTACCAGGTACTACCGCATTGGCTACGAGGTAAAAGTAAAAGTAGAAGTTCGCTCCGGGTCATCATCGGCCAAACCCACCCCGTCATTTGACCTCTTGCGCCAACTGCAGTTTGCATGATTGGCATAGTCATTAGACCATTGCCCCATTCAAGCCCTGGAGGGCTAATGCACCAACAAGGTAAACCCGGGACACGTCCAGTCCAGGATCGAAGCGGGGACCTACCGCATGCGAGACCTCCGCTCTACCGAGGGAACAATGAGACCTTCAGCTAAGTGGTGTTCTAGCGCCTTGCCTTCCATGTAGTTATGGGTGCCGGCGTGGTTCCACAAACAGTGGTGCAAATAAGAACACTCCGAAACAGGCACCTCCCCGCCTGCCAGAGGCCAATAGTCGACGGAACTGTAGCGGAAATATAGCGGATGTTCGTATAGCTTGCACGCCAGCTTGATCTCGGGTTTGTGGTGATAATGGTTATACTTAATAATAGGAGCGTCGGCACCCGTATATAGTTGCCCGGGAGGATATCTATTGCCTTCATTGGCGTGGATTTTCTTCGTCTATGCAAATCATTTAAAGCGAACAATGACAAGACCAGCTGTAGGTGTATCCCAATACCGCACCATAGTACAATTACTAACTTGCTCTGATGTATGCAAGTACCAATGCACAATGCTGGGGCGAACCTAAGTACGACATGGCTCTTTGTTTGCTGTCCGCTCTGTAGAGCGGAGGTCTGCTGTCGCTCTGCACGAGAGGTCCCACGTTCGATTCTCGGCTCCCCAACTGAGGGCAGCATTGTCCGGGCCCGTGTCCCGGGTTTCCCCGGTTGATGCATTAGCCCCTCGCGGATCGAATGAGGCAATGGCCTAAAGGCTACATGCCAGACCTACGGCTGCAGTTGACGCAAGAGGTCAAGTGCTAGGGCGGCTTCGGCCGATATCCCTGGGCGAGCTCCACTTTTACGGTACGACGACGGCCAAGCATGATGCATCTGCTCGTTCTCATTCCGCACCCTCTTCTGTTGCTGCTTCCACCTCGCAGTAGCGACTAGTTGCTGTAGTGGACGTTTTCTATTGTCTTTTCGGGTGATGTCCTGATCGCTTTCACAGCTGGCTGGTGTAATTCATTTTCTGACGACAACCCGGGTACCCATGGTTGGATACGTTCCCTGATGGTCGATCCGACCATCCGACGGTCGCCAACTCCGATCTTACTACTTTTTTTTCGCCCCCGGGACAGGTGTGGCACCAGTGAAACCCTTGCAGCGTCTCTACGACGGCCGTTTAGGCAGCAATCCAGTTACGGAAAGCCCTGGGTAGGCGACGCTCCGTTATGGTCATCAAGCAAATTGCCGAAGCATTCTGCAAGACTAATTAAAGGCCAGTGACGGAATTTCCAACGCTGTTGGATCACCGTCTCTGCCATCAAAATACCCGGCACTGACCACAAAAGGCCCTACCCGTTTGGGCGTCGGCCCATTCGAGTAATGCGAGTTGGGGCAAGCCCCAACCCGCGGAGCAAAGCATTTCGGGAGTGCGATACATGTGCATCCTTACTACTTATTTACTTTTACTCGTGATTGTAAATACTCGTACCAGTACGCGTACAATTATCCTGGTACGCGGGTCATACCCTCGCAGAGTGCCGGACCCTGCTGTGGGAGCAGCATGCGCCATCCAGCCACGCAAATCGAATTATCCGTCACTCGCGCAGTCTGCCCAAATGCTGAGGCATGCATGCCTGTCTGCAGGTCCGGCGCGCGATCAGGACGCCGGAAGCTCCACGAGCACAGGAACATTCCATGCAGGCAGGCCTGCGCACACTTCTGTGCACATCCTCACAGGGATAGCCTGGCACGATTGTGTGATCGAGGGAAGGCGCAGTTGGTTGCCTGTGCAGAGTGCTGTGGCGCCGTGCGGGGCGCTCAGGCCTACAACTGCATCCGCCGTGTTTAAAGAATCGGAGACATCTGCGGCGGCGCCGCCCCAACAGCCAGCGCATGTGCCCCCTGGCCGGGCCTGCCTCTCTACGCAGACTCCTTGGCCGACTCCGGGGCCGCCTCCGCGGGGGCCTCGCCTTCCGGCGCGCTGGGGGCCTCCTTCTTTGGGCTGTCATTGATGGCCACCTGCGAAAATGAGGCACAACCGGATGTCAATGCGCCAGAGCGTGTGATGTAATTGTGATACCATTCGCCGCATCTGTATATATATATATATCGTACATACATAAGCGTGATCAAGTACTCAGCATGCAAACACAATATCTATCTGCTAGCTAGTCATTCTATAGCATAATTATGGATCCTGATAATATTTGGAATGCAGCCATCAGCAGAGGACGTCCCCGGCAGTCTGAGGTGGGTGAGCCGAGCAGGAGAAAGCAGGTGGCGGGAGAGGGGGGGGGCACCACCTTGACCATCGCGGGGCGCAGCAGCTTCTCCCCGATCTGGAAGCCACGGCGGAACTCGTCCAGGATGACGCCGTCGTCCACGTCCTCGCTGGGCTCCTGCATGATGGCCTCGTGGATCTCAGGATCGAAGGGGTGCCCGATCGTGTTCACCGCCGTCACGCCCAGGTTCTTGAAGATCTCCACCATCTGGCGGTACAGCCCCTGTAGCAGGCACGCACACACCGACGAGTGAGCTGAGTGGTGAAGAACAAAAAACAAATGCTGCCGATACAATTCTATCATGCATAAATGAAACAATTCTCACTCCATCAGTATTCGCTTCAAGAAAATGAATGTATACTGTTAGTATCTACACACTAATATAGACACGTGACCTTGCCCGGGGCCAGTGCTGCATAGCCACATGAACAGGCGGCGAGTGCCATCACCCGGACTGCCGGCTTGAAATGCTTCAGGGAAAACAGGCTATAGGCTAGACCCCCTCCTCTCTCCTCCTCCAGCGCTAGCGGCCGGTTCATCCAAGCACCGTACCTGGTACGAGGCATCGATCCTCTTCTCGCCCTCCGTCTCGAGCTTGAGGTTCTTGCTGGCGAGCTCAAAGTTGTCAACCAGGGGCAGGAAGCCGCCCACGACGTCGCCCTTCACAGCATCCCGCAGCGCATCCTTCTCCGCTTGCTGCGACATAAAAACGCACAGGTGTGAGTGTGTGGGGAGGGGGAGGGGCTCGGCCGCATGCGCCAGCCACGAAAGCAGCTGCACAGAATCCGTGTAAGAGGGAGACGCAAGCGGGCAAGGGGGGGGAGGAGGCAGGCGGCGCACCGAGCGCTTCCGGAAGTTCTCAAAGTCGGCAGTTGATCGCAGGAACTGCTCCTTCGCCGCCAGCGCGATGGCCTCCTGCGTCTTGGCTGCCGCCCTGGCCTCGTTCACCGACTCCGTCATCCCCACAAACTCCGCCTCGATCGAGGCGATGGCGCCCTCCTGTCACCACCGCAGCACCGCCGTTCCCTCAGCGCTTGCCTTTGCCCCCGCCCAGCACGTAGGTAATCGCTAGCTCGTCCGCTAGACAAGACCAGCGTGGCTGCTTACCAGGTCCTCCGCGTTCACTGCAGCCTCCCGCAGCGATGCCACCAGTGCGGCGTAACCCGTCAGCGCGGGGGGTTCCTCCTGCGCTGGCGCCCTGCAGTGTCACCGCATGCATCAGCCACCGGAGAAAGAGCGAGACAGGGGGGTCAGGAGGGGGAAATTTGATGGCACAGTGGAGGGGGCATGGCCAGCAGGGGCGCACTCACTCTTCGGCGGCTACTTCGGCCTCAGCCGGCTCATCGGCGCTGGTTGCATCAGAGCTCTCAGGCTCAGTGGAGGGCTCACTGGCGGCATCCTTCTACAGTGGATCGGGACCATAGTAGGATGGGGAATGAGATGCGCTGCAGGGAGGAAAGGGGAATGAGGGGGGGGGGGGGGGGGGGGGGGGGGACTGCAGCATCGCCTGGCATCATAAGCCACTTCCTCCACCAACTCATACTAAATGATGGAACATAGAATGCGCATGATCTGATATGATAATGGGCACCGTGCGTTATTCTCCTCAAGCGCAACGCTGTGAGTTCCAATGGTAAAGATGGCAAAGCAGTCAGGATGTCCCTGTATATATGGCAGCGAGGCGCTCCGTCGCAGCTCGGAAGCATCCAATGCACGTGACAGTAAAACGCAGGGGGTTGGGTAATTTGGACCTAGACAGCCTTTGGCGACAAAGCACGACTTTGGCTCCTACGAGAAGGTTGAAGTAGGGTGAGGGGAGGGGGGGGGGGGGGACTGCAGCATCGCCTGGCATCAGAAGCCACTTCCTCCACCAACTCATACTGAATGATGGAACATAGAATGCGCATGATCTGATATGATAATGGGCACCGTGCGTTATTCTCCTCAAGCGCAACGCTGTGAGTTCCAATGGTAAAGATGGCAAAGCAGTCAGGATGTCCCTGTATATATGGCAGCGAGGCGCTCCGTCGCAGCTCGGAAGCATCCAGTGCACGTGACAGTAAAACGCAGGGGGGGGGGGGTTTAATTTGCACCTAGACATGGGTGACAGCCTTTGGCGACAAAGCACGACTTTGGCTCCTACGAGAAGGTTGAAGTAGGGGGGGGGGGGGGGGGGGGGGGGGGGGGAGGGTCCCAACATGCTAGCAACCGACAGATAACGCTGCCCCAACAGTAGAGCCGGTCGTCGATCGCTATCATCGACGCCAAAGCGGTACGCCAGCCGCAACAAAGCCGCGCACACTCACCTCCGAGCTCCGCATCGCCAGTCTAGGGGCCCGGACGCCGGGTGCACGGGCGGCGCCGGCGCGCTGTGCTGGCAGTCGCGACAGAGCTGGCGCACGCGCGGAGAGTAGTCGCTTGCCGGCGCGGGCACTCGCATTGCAGGGGCTAACCCGCGCTGCTGCAAGCGAGGAGCACAGTCCGGCGGCCAACATCTTGACGCAACGAGATCTTGGTCGGGATGTGAGAAGGATGTGTTAGGGAATCGAGGACCGCAGCCTAGGCGGGCGCAAGGAGCGAATCGTTGTGGTTGGGGGCGGCGGCGGGTGAATTGTGATGATAGGCTTCGAGTAGTGTGCTGCGCCCCCAGACGATGGGTCTAGAAGCAGGCGGCGGGCGGCGGTGCTATACTAGTACCAAGGATTAACTAATGCTCATCATCGCGCATTGCGCGCGCTGCTGTTCCTCCGCGTAATTCCGTACGAGGCGGCTTCTCGTGTCCATTTTACGATGAGGACATTGTATTCGATGTACTTCATATCATTGTAATTTGGCACACATAAAATAAACGTTGCCCTCATTATTGGGTGATACAAGCATCGATAAATCGAATCGTCGGTGGAAACGCGACTATGCGCACCGTCCCCAGTCTCCCAAAAAGAAACAAATGATGGTACCGCCCTGCTGTTGTCGCGGTACTGTGAAGGCGGCAAGATTTTTAAAGGAATAATGTGTTGTTTTATTAGTTAGGTGGCGGTCCGCGGTCCCTGGGGTCGGGAAAAGAGAGGGGGGGGGGGGGGGGGGGGGGGGGGGCGGGACCTTCCTTCGACCGCCCCCAAAATCTATGGGCCTTAACAGTACTTTATGCTGAGCAGAGCTCCCCTAATGACTCGCCTTGGCATCCAGCACGGATGATTGTTGTTGGTACACGGCGTGTACGGGACAGCAGCCATCGGAATGCGCGCCGATTTTCCACAATACTGTAATATCTCACCCAGCAGCGGTGGCAGTCGCAATCAGCAGCATGATTGTGTTCCATACGCATACGTGACTGTGCAGTGTAAGTTTTATATTTACACACAACTAAAGATGTACATAGCAAGCACTAATTGAGGTATTTTCAAATATGCCTTATGTTCGTCAGTGCAATTGACTGTCACGCAATATGCATGTAGTCTAAGTAGTCAATACATGGACATGCACATGCACATACACATAATTATACACACATATAATCATTTATATCTCCACATATACATATATTACATAAACATGTACATGTACATAAACATCGTCAGCCAAGATCTATTATGCGGCATGCATATATTTGAAGAATGATCAAGATTGCTGGTAGCCTACATCCATACGCGGGCGTTGAATGAAGGGCCATGGGTTTTATATAACAAAAGCACAAATTGCTTGAGTTTTTTGATTCCGAAACACAACCACCTTCACCAGAAAGCCTAGGGCACACCGCAACTGCCCACCACCAACCCACCAGCACCTCCCCCCCCATGGCAGAAATGTGTCTAAGTCATTACAACATGAGTTTTAGGGGACCAAAGTACTTAAGCGGTACTATGAGCTAATAAGTTATTTCTGGGGGGGGGGGGGGGGGGGGGGCACCAAAATAGAGAGCCGGGGGGGGGGGGGGGGGGGGGGCGCCAACAAAAAGACCAATAAAACACCTAATTCAATCTTGCTGGGAACTGCCGCGCGCTGGACACAGCTGACGGATCGAGTACGGGTACCTGTGTCATCCGGAATGCTAAAGGATTTGTCTTAATCCGGCGTTAATTGAAGCAGTCTATCCCGCGCTCCACCGGTGGAGTCATTTCCGGAAAAGTAGAAACACTCCTTTGGTGCATAAGAAGGCGCCATGTGCTGCTACATACGGACCCGTGCGCAGTAGCGGCTGCAGTAGCGGCTGCAGTACCGCGTGGTCATAAGTCGCATCCCCCGTGTGCTTTTATGTCGAGATAGCTGTCTCGCTCGGTTGGCGCAGGACAGTGCTCTCTTCGCGGACGCTTTTCATAATCACGCAGTTGACCCAACCTGTAATCCCTACAGCGGGCAGGAGTTGAGATGTGCTCCTGCAGTGAGAGTTATGAAAGCAACATAGACAGACAGCTGACCGAAGTGGACGCGCTGCGCCACATTTTCGGCGACAGCGAGGTTTCCTCGCGGTTCCGTCAACAGTCCGCCGACGACAAACCGCCGCTGCTTGAAGTTTGCATCCGCGTGTGCGGTGCTCCACCTACGAAGCTGAAGCCAGGTCTATCGTTTGCCCTGCCCTCCGAATATCCGTCCGACCAGCCTCCCGCGCTGGAGGCCGTGGCGTGCACCGAGATGGGGCGAGCGCAAGCGGAGGTACTTCAAGATGCAGTGCGCAGTTTCCTGGGACAAGCCTACGCGGAGTGCTCTCCAGGGGATGGGCAGGAATGCTTGTACGGCGCGGTGATGGTAGCGCAGGAATGCCTTGAAGGGATGCACGCGGATTCTGTCAGCACGTCAGTGGTGGAGACCGAGAAGGGAGGATGCCTGGCGCAGCAGCAGGCAGCATCATACTGCCTGTTACGGATTGATCACATGAACAATCCACAAAAGTATACGCGCAGCTTGCAAAAATGGGCGGAGCAGCTGGAGATATCCGGCCATCTGTACCTCCGGCAGGACGGTAGTCGGGCAAAGGATATCGCCGTCATTCTGCGCGGCGTCTCGGCTCAAAATGTCAACAGCTTTATCGTCAGGCTGCGCACCGAGTACGTAGATGTCAACTCCAAGGGGCAGAAGTGCAAGGAGCGCATGGCTCAGGTGATACACAGCTACGGGGAAGAGTGCGCATCGAGCGGTGGTGACTTTCCGCCGGCTGGCGATCTGATAAGGCATGTGTACAGCGACGAGAGGGAGCTCCACGCTGCGCTTGACGCCCTGCATGTGCTAGAAAAGTGGGTTGGGAATATGTAGAACACATTGGCCGGAATCCAAAACACTTGCCAACAAATAGACTGTACATACTAATGTGGGCGGTGCTTGGGCACGATAACGCTGGCGGCTGGTACAGCAACTGTGGATCATCAATGCAGCATGCACTTTGCAATGTATGGCGCGGAGCGGAAGTTATGCCTTGCTACACGGCCGTAAAAAAAAATCACGCATACTCAGCCTGATTGAGATGATTTGCAGCTAATACACGCGGGGATCGTCCTGATTGCACCGTTACCGGCGAAGACCGCCGCAAGACTCTCTTCAGACCTTGCTTGGCGGAATCAAATCAGGATCACATTGTAGCAAGGGGGCGCAAAGGGGGCGTATTTCAATCCCTTTGCTTCGTGCCCTTTGCCCCTGCTATGACCCTTGTCTCCTGTGAGCTATGGTGGCTTCAGCAGAGGCAATGCCAGGATTCGTCTGTGCCAGCATCCTCTTGTGTTTTATGTGGAAAGTGGCCTGCGTGGTCTGATAAAATTTGGGGTCCTTGGCTCGCGGATCACCCAACCTGCACACACATGCAAACGGTGTTAGATGGTATGCCTCCGGATGTTCTCTGGAATATTGCATGCTAAATCACCCTGGCTTGCACTTACACAATGTTGGTCCTCTGATTTTTTGCGCGGATCCGCTTCCCTTCAGAAAGCTCCCAAGGGGAGGGCGGCTTTGGAGACTGCCACACAGAGATATCATATGGGGGCGAGTAAGTCATTGTTGGTTGAGCTGCCCAATAATGTTGAGCGAAAACGCATGCGTCTATGCGGTGCGCATGGTTACGCAGTATGCATACCATGAGAGATTTTGTGGTGCGCTGCGCACTGATAGGGATGCCATCATCCCGAAACTTCACTTTCAAGTCATCCACCGCGGCGTAGGCTGATGAGTACGTGCTGGTAAGGTGCATCCAGGGAGCACGCAGGAGTTTCAGATTATTTAGGGCGCTTGGTGAACATGGGTGGTAAGGAGCAAGCAGCTTATGTTGGTATGCATGGATAAGGCACACTGCCCACCTGTTGTATGTTCGAAACTCGCCACCGTTGCTTTTATTGGTCTTGTTGCATGGATCTCGAGGGTCCTTGAAGCCAGTCTTGTTGTCGGGAAACATGCCGGCCTTCAGCTCCGTGCAAAACACCACTGGCTTTGACATGGTGTGAGTAGCTGTTTACGCGCATCAACATCTGTATCAGTCCGCCACCTCGGCCACATAGACCGTTGCAGGCTGAAGCTCCCTGCCTTAAAACCCTCAGAATGAAAACATAGAATGTGCGGCAGGTGAGAGGTGGCACGAAAAAATGCCGCGGCTAGCTTTTCCATACTGCACATGCATTCAAATAGGGCGCCACAGGGTCAGGACGTTGGGGTGGAAGGTGACAGAGGGCAACCATCTTTCCGCCGTTCCCGCGTGCTCTTCTCGAATTTTGTGTACGTTGTTCTCTGTCGTTCGAGCTCTGCGTTCTTCTCTTTTAAGGTCATCAGCCAACCTCTGGCGTCATCTTGTACAGGCTGGTAGTGTCTAGTGGTGTCCATGCTTGCGGACGGGGCACGGGCAAGCCCGATGCGAGTGGCTGTTTTCAGGTGGCGCGTGCGCCGACTCCTCGCGCTGTCCTGGTAACACTCAGCGATCAGCTCCTGCACAAGAAGTGAGGGGAAACGCCACAGTGCGTTGTCGGGACGGGCGACAGCGGCTGCAGCTGCAGTATTACAGATTCGCGGCATGTCTGCTGGCGAGGTGAATGTTCGCGGCATGTCGCGCAGCAGCGACAGCAGTTACTACAGGCGTCAAAACTAGCGACTATTATTGAACGGGTTTTCAGCGACTGCCCAGACTATTATTCAAATCGCTGCCCTGCGCGGAACATCAGCGAGCGGCTAGCGACTAGGTGTGTCCGAGAAACGAGATTAATGCGCGCGCATCGTATCAGCATCACCATCATCACCGGTCGCGAGTACCCGTGTCATCGCTATGTTGCGTACGGGTACGATTAGCGACTACGAGTACCTTATTCTGCTGCTAGCTCATGTAATTATCTATTTAGCGACTACGTACGAGTACCAAGCCGTGATCGTGCGGCACGAGCAAATCCGTTACACAAATAAGGGAGCCGCTACAGGTATCGCCTACGGTACTGCTCGTCTTCTTACGGGCATCAATCTTAAAAGTACAGATAGCGACTACATCATATAATATAGGATTAATAGGCTTAATAGCGCGTGTGCATCACCACGTACTGTGCTGCGGCGGGTTGCAGTTCCACCGATGCATTTTATGTTCTGATGCCCGTCTGATGCGTGTGCTCGTGCCCACTCTGCGTCTTCTCATGTTACTGCTTCCACCCCGCAGTCGATGTAGAGGACCTTTCTGATTACCTTTTATTTTGGTGATTTCCGATATCGCCTTCTGCTGCCAGCTCATGTAAGTATATTTTATGTTCTGTGCCGCCATGCACAGCCGACGAACCCTTTTAAATACTGCGACTGGTATTCCTTACGTGATGAGATCTACCGTATTTAAAATACAGCGGTACAAATCAGGTGTACACCGCCTACTGCGCGTACCTGTGCGATACCTGTTTACCCGTACCCGTACATATGGGCTTGTATAGCGACTATATGGGCTGATGCTGATGCTGGATAAGGTTTATCTTGCACCTAGGTATCCCCTTGCTCTAGATAACTAGCACATAAGGATTACTTCTATAGCACAATTCTGGCACAGAATTAAATTTGCTGCCGGGTTCGGGTTCGGTTTCAGTTTCGGCTTGGCCGCTGGTCGCTAGCTAACAATACATCCTGATTCTAAAATCCATATTGCGACTGCTATATTTGCTGTATTACTGCTACGGGCCGGTCCTATACAGGTACAGGCGCTTGGCTGTTGATACGTACGGCGCCTCCCGGCTGGGTACGTAGGCGCAAGCACTGCCGCGAGCACTTACTCAAGATAACAGCATCAGGAACCCGCAGCGCCACGTGCGATACAAGCCACAGGGGGAAGGGGGTCGCTGGAATTCCGCGGCCGCCTCGCGCGTGCCTGCTTACTGCGTCGGTAGCCACCTCAGCCAGAGGAACACTTCGCTGGCAGGTGGGAGTCGCGCGGGCACGTGGGGGCATGTGCAGTGGGAGAGGCCGCAGGGGCGGCGAAAGCACATTCTGTGGGCGCTGGAGGAGGGCAGTAGAACGGGTGTGTGGGTTGGTGTGTATGCTGGGGGGATGCTGGGGCGGGCGAGTGCGAGAGGAGGGAGGGGGAGCAGCAGCTTTCGCACGCAGTTGGAGCGCACTGGCGCAGCTAAGGGGGTGTGCAAAAGACATGCGCTAATCCGCCCCCCCCCCCCCCCCCCCCCCCCTTTCCCGGGTCCAACGCACCCACTGGCTGCCCCTCCCTCGTACCCTATCACTTATGCAGGTAAAAATGGGGAGCGCTACCTGCCAGTAAGCTGCGCCCCGCACTCAACGGGCGCTGCTGGGAGGGGTAGGAGGGGGTTATGGCGCGCCGAGAGGCGTACACCCGCCTGGAGGAGCAGGGCAGTGTGGACAGCAGCGGGGAGCCGCTCCTGGACAGGGAGGGGGGCACGCAGTCTCCTCATCAGGTGGAGGCGGTGGGGGTGGCGCTAGAGGCAGAAGCGGCGGCGGACGGGTTGCCAGATGAAACTACGCCAGTGCAGCCGGTATCGCCCTACCGCACCAACGATGGCTCGCTCACGGACCACCTCCCCTCGGCGATGTCCGTCAAGAGCGGCGCGGCCCGCTCCTCCATTTCGGGCAGGAGCGGCCGCTCAATGCTGGGCAAGACAATCTCCAAGCGGGGCATCTCCTTCATCGAGGACCCGTGTGTCTCCTCCTCCTCGGACGAGGAGCAGGGCGACACCTTTGGCAGCCCAGCGGAGCGTCTGACTCGCCGAAGGCTGCGCCCCGTGTCAGGGGTACGCTTCGACTCCAGGCTGTTTGAGCGCAACCCGGACCCGGAGCGCAAGGAGCCGCCACTGCCGGGCGGTGCGGCCTCCCCTGAGAGGGGCGCAGGGCCGCGGCGCGACATGGACCCGCAGGGCGCCCAATCGCACCGCCTCCACTGACATGCTCTCCGGCGCCTTCGGCGCCAGCTTCGCCAAGGTGCTCCGGCCGGTCACCGCGCTGCATGAGAGCCTGCAGATCATGTGCATGGCCGTGGCGGAGGAGGGCAGCCTCATCATCACCGGCGGCACGTTGACCCGCCACAGCCGCGCCGGCGCCAACTTCATGTCGGGGTTCATCAACGTGTGGCAGCGCTCGAGCGCGCCGGGGGACTACGGCCAGTGGAAGTGCGCCAGCCTGGAGACGGACAACGAGATGCCGCCTGTGACGTGCCTGTGCCTCTGCGGCAGCCTGCTGGTGACCGGGCACCACGGCACGGAAGAGAGCATGAAGGCGCAGCTCCGCCAGCAGTCCGGCAACAAGTTTGGGCAGATCACCAGCTTCAACCAGAACACGATGCCCATCGGCTCGGTCGGCTCCGACGTCTGCGTGTGGGACATCCTGGCGGACGGTGAGGGCATGGCGCTGCGCATCCGCGAGAGCAACCGCAAGAATTGCGTCACCGCGCTCGCCATCCTGGAGCCGCTGGAGCCGGGCGCGCCGCTCAAGCTCGCCTCCGTCGCCGCCGGGAGCATCTCCATCTGGACGGGCCTGGAGACTGAGCACGACGAGCTGGACCGCCACCTCACCATCCGCGCCCACAAAGATAAGGTGCGCACTTCCGCAGCCCTGCCAGTGCCCCCCCCCCCCCCCCTCCCCTGCCCTTGAGATTTTTCCAGGGCATTTCATAAACAGACGGCGTGGTTCATCTATGTTATGGGGACTTGGCAGTTTGGAGGCAGCGGAAAGGGCGATCCTCGCATGTTAGTTATTACGCTTCTCGTGATACATTATCATGGAGACCCGCCATGATGCTCGTATAGTGCACGTGTTGCCTTGTGCGCCGAGCATGCTTCCGCCGCCTTCTCTTTAAAAAAAATGATTGGACCCACCACATTGTGTATAATTACTATACCGGATATTACAAGGGGGGAATGATTGATGCATGAATATCCGGTTGAACGGGATAAAATGGCGCGATGGGGACACACCTCCGGCGGTTTTCCAAGGAGCGGGGCTGCCTCCCGGGTGCCGCTCCTGCGCTGCGCTGCCGCTGGTCCGTGCCGCACCCTCAGCCCGCCCGCCCCGTGGCCCGCGCAGGTGCTGTGCCTGTCCTTCCTGGCGCGCTCCGACGGCAGCGACGGCAGCAAGCCCGACCTGCTGGCGACGGCCAGCCACGACAAAACAGTCATCATCTGGGAGCTGATTGATGACGGGCTGGTCATGAAGCACAAGCTGGTGCACGCGCGCGAGGTCTACATGGCGGAGTTTTACCGCGGCGAGGGCATCCCCGACGAGAGCCGCTACCTGGTGACAGCCAACCACGACCAGAAAGTCCGGCTGTGGCATGTCGAGAGCGGCATCTGCGTCCACGAGCTGTCGGCGCACATGCACCCCGTGCTCAGCGTCGACTACCACCGCCTAGGCGCCCTGGCCGCATCGGGCTGCCAGGGCGGCGGCGTCGCGCTGTTTGACACCAACACCGGCTGTGCATGCGCACGATGCGGGGGCACACCGCCGCGGTGACGGCGGTGAAGTTTGTGCGCAAGCACAACCTGCTGGCCTCGTGCTCGCTGGACGGCTCCCTGCGCATCTGGGAGGTGCGCCGCGGCTGCAACTTACGTGCCGCCCACACCCTGACAGGATGGAAATCAATGATGACAAATCAATTGATGGCAATCAAGGGGGTTCTGCTTTTGAACACATGCGTAGAGGGTGTGCGTATTATGTTTCCTGGGCATTCACAGCGCATTCACGGGCCGGGCGGGTTCAGCACAAGCAGTGGTCTTGTCAGCCACCCGTTGTCTGCCGCGCACTCGCCTGTTGATTATTTGCAGGGCTTTTGTACCAGGTCAAGAGCAGCAAGATTGCCATCATGAAGCTGGGGGAGCGGTCCCTGCTGCTCTCTGGCGATGCCGGCCACGGCAAGACGGTGTATAGCGTCGCCGTCAGCCCGGACTCGGAGACGCTCGCCACCGCGTCGCGCGACCACACCATCAAGCTGTGGAACACCTGCAACGGCCGCCTGCGCCACACGCTGGGCGGGGACTCGCGCCCCGGGCACACCAACTTTGTGTTCAAGGTGGCGATTCACCCGACGGAGCGCATCTGCGCCAGCGCCAGCCACGACGGCTCGATCCGCGTCTGGTGCATGAGCTCCGGCGAGTGCCTGCAAGTGCTGTCCCAGGACGACACCACCGGGGAGCAGGAGGCCGAGATGCTGCACTCGGCAGAGGTTTCCGCCGTCGCGTTTCATCCGGGAGGGGAGATGATGGCCAGCGGCTCGTACGACCAGTGAGTCTCGCCCCGCGCCGCCCGGCCCTCACAAGCTAATTCAGCAACACACTTCTGTCCACTTGTTTCAAAGCCCTCGGTGTCATTGGGTGTGACAACAGAGTGTCAGTGGGCCTTAATCATGATAACTCATTTGATCGCATATTTTCCTACATCCAATGGGGCATTCAAGGCACGCGCGATTTACCGGCAAGGATGTACAGAACCACGGGATGGCATGCCTGGGTTGAAAAGGAGCATACCTTTGTGTTATGACGATGTTAGGAAGGCACGCGGAGAAGGGTGTACTGGATGGTGTTGTGATGTAGAAGAAAGTGTGGGGTGAATGACACTGTGCGCGGAGAGGCGGCTGCGTAGAAACATTTTCGCACAATTGTTATAAAGCGGAGGTTTCTAAACTTAGGGACCTAAAGCTATGCTCTTCTCCCGCTGACCTGCTGTACCCCGGCCGCTGTCCACAGATCGGTGGTCGTCTACACCCGCATGAGGAACGCCGCCGGCGAGAAGCTGTGGATCCCGCACATGGTGCTCGCGGAGCACAAGGAGCGCATCTGGGACGTTACCTTCAGCGGCGACGGCGCCTGGCTGGCCTCGGCCTCGTGGGACGGCACGGCGCACGTGTACCCGGTGGCCAACGTGCAAATCACGCTCGAGCCGCCGCCGCCGCCGGAGGAGTTCAACACCCCCCTGCGCGGGTACCTGCAGAGCCTGCAGACGCCGGGCCAGAAGCAGAAGTTCGAGGTGCTGAACTGCTTCTCCAACGTGTGGAGCGTGTCCTTCCAGCCCACGCGGAACCTGGCGGACGGGTCGCCGCTGCTGCTGACAGGCGCCGCGGACCACAAGATCCGGGTGTGGAGATGCGAGCGCGACGTCGTGTGGAAGATGCTCCAGGTCCTGGAGGGCGGGCACAGCAACACGGTGACCAGCACCGCGTGGCACCCCGACGGCCACATGTTTGTGTCCTCCAGCTTTGACCGCACCGTGCGCCTGTGGCGGCTGGCGTCGAGCGGCGACGGCGAGCCGCACTTCAAGCCGCACGGCCTCTGGAGCGCCTACTCCTGGCCCACCATGGCGCTGTGCTGGGCGTTTCAGCCCAGCCGCTCCAGCGGCATCAAGGACAAGTCCACGCTGATGAGCGTTGCCACCATGGATGGCAGCACCTTCCTCATGGACGCCAGCGAGGCGGGCCAGGACTTTGTGTCCTTCGCCCGCGCGCAGCACATCTTGAAGCAAGGTGAGTGCGCCGACTGCCATGATGGCGGGCTGAGCCCAACCGACCGTGATGGAACGTCTGCTCGGGGCATGGAGGTATGCATATCGGCAGAGGAGGATGTTACTTTCATGATTCGTCATTTACTTTGCTTATATACTATATACTTTACATATATTTAATTTACTTATGCCGCAACGGCAGCCCACCGCTCCAAGGGAGGGCGTTGTCAAATGGGCGGCCTTTAGGGTCAGCGCTTGTTGGCATCGGACGCCTGGCTGACGTCGCCTCGTTTTCTCCCCGCAGGCGAGGGTCCCAACCGAGACATGCTGCTGGACATGGTGAAGGACTATCCGCAGTCTCTCACCAGCCTGGGCGCCACCTTCCGGCGTGCTCATCCACGCCGTCATCCACGACTGCGACGACCACCGCCTGGTGAAGAAGATGCTGGAGCTGCACCGCGCGAGCGGCATCACGCCCATGCTGCCTTACGGCCCAAGGGTAGGCCAGCGCTGCATGTCCGTAGCACGTGCCACTCCACTGCAGCGCAGGCTGACACCCGGCGCTGCCTCCTTCCCCCTCCGCAGGGCCGCCCGTTGCTGTCCACGATCAGCAGCTACCACAGCGTCGCGGCTGTGGTGGACTGCGTGATTGAGATGGGACGGGAGGGGGCGACCATGACATCTGCCGCCATCTCCACCGGTCAGCCCCCCCCCCCCCCCCCCCCCCCCCACCTCCTCCCCGCTCCTCCTCATTCCCTTCCATTCACGTACACAGGGACGCCCATGCTCATATTCAGGCATCGCGTCCTCGCATGCCATGGAAACCTCTGCCTGGGCGCAGCATGAGCTTTGCTCGGTGGCCTGATGTGCAGAGTCCGGGACCGCCATGCTCCTCAAGCTAATCGAGCAGTTTCCGGATCTGGCGTGCCGGCTGCTGGGCCACATCGGCATGGTGCGCGCCAACGACGTGGTGTACGAGCTGGGCTGGAACCAGCGCCGCGAAATGGAGGAGGAGGTGGTCACCCACAGCTTCAGGGACGTGGAGGTGCGGAGGGGGCGGCCCGCTTCCGTACACTTGCCCACGCATATGTCTGGGGCTCCCCCCCGGGGCTGCCGAGGCGTGACGCGCTGCGGCTGGCGCTGTCATGTGGCGCAGGTGGGCGCCACCAAGTACCCAAAGCGAATCTGGGGCACCGAGAAGAAGGACAAGTCCATCCTGGGCCTCATCCGGCAGCTGCTGCCCTCCAGCGCAAGCGTGGCCCAGACGGACGTGGTTGCCGTGCACGCGGCCTGCCCCTACATTCTGGGGCTGCTGCCCAGCGTAGTTCGAGATGGCAACGAGGTGGAGAGCATCGGCAGCGACCAGGGGGATGAGGAGGACGAAGAGGAGGAGGAGGAGGCGGCGGAGGGGGAGGGGGAGGGGGGCTACGGCACGCTGGAGAACAGCTTCCTCCACCTCGCGTACAACTCCAACGAGCCGAGCCTGTTTGAGACGCCGCTGGGCCGCGCCGTGCTCAACTTCAAGTGGGAGGCGTACGGGAAGCGGGTGCTGCTCACGCAGGGCGCGGTCTTTTTGCTGCAGCTGGCGTCGGTGATGTTCCAGGTGAGACAGGAGGCATGCATGCCCGTGGGGTTCACATCGGTCCGCGGGCCTTACACATAGTCGATTGCGTTGCAGCTCCGCTGTCTGGGATCCCGTGCAGTGTTTGTGGCGCAGCAAACCGGCTCACCCGCGGCCCAGTATATTGAAGGGTCTGAATAATATTAGGAACTCATCCGGCATCCGTACGTAGTTTATACCCGCCCGGTATATTTACCACTTTAAAAGATGAATAGCAACACAAACATGTCTTTGATATTGTTTTGTCGATAATCGTGGTGCTATCTGTGATGCTTATTTCAGCGCTGTTTTGCTGAAAGTACTGCAAGTAGCACCACCATTTTGACAAACAACATCAAAATGTTTTTTGTCGAAATTCCCCACCGCGGGCGCTACGGCTCTTTTTCCCGGAACACCCACGGCATGCACCGTCCGCCAGAAATCTTGGGGTTTTCTCCAGGAACACACCACAACAAATCGCAAAGGTACTGGTATTTATTCGAGTATTACCCCAAAGTACTACAGCAACAAGATTTACAAATACAAAAATCGAAATCCCGCAGGCGCTACGCTCTCGCGTCTGAACGCCAGGAATATCATCGACTGGGGTTTCGCCCCCCAGGCGAACCAAATCGCCTACCGCAGAACTCCGAATAATATCTCGAATACTATACGCCTGCCCACAAAAGTCTCGCCCCCCCTGTCAAGCATTAATTGTAGATTGGCCCATTATCAGCCCCCGCCTTCGTTCCGGCCGCGCCCTTCCATGTGCCATACGTGAACATACATAATGCGTGATGTGTGTGGGGGGGGGGGGGGGGGGGGCGGGCGGGCAGCCGTCAGTGCTCTTGTTTGTAAGCGTGTGCCAGGTAAGAGCCGTTTGCTGTCTAGTACAGTACATGGGTACCTGTAGGACCGCCTTGGGTTTGCGGTGTATGTTATTGCTAGTTTCGTTTCTGACCCCCGCCCCCCCCCCCCCCCCGGGCCCGCGCGAAGAGAGAAAAATACTTGTATATTCAAATACATTCAAATGTACTACGAATACCTGCAGACATTTCGACCCATTAGCGAAGCGACTACTGCAAAACAATGCGTCATTATTTTCGACTCACAATCCCAATTGCATAGCACGGCGTGTACGCGTGTGTATTCCTGTTCGTGTGTGTGGGTGTGCATGTGTGTGCACACTCTGCGGCACAGCAGCAGCTAACCGCGTGCCCTGGCGTCCCCCCAATAGGCGTACTCGCTGGCGCGGCTGCAACACGCAGGCGGCTGGGTCACGGACCCGGCGGACCTGGAGATGTGGGAGCTGCTGGTGAAGATCGCGTCGGGGATGGTGCTGTTCTTCTCCATGCTGCAGTCAACCTACGAGGTGCTGCAGATCCGGGCGGAGGGGGTCGCGATGTACCTCGGGTGAGCCCCCCCCCCCCCCCCCCCCCCCCCCCCCCGGGCTCAGCGCTGCGTTAGCGGCAGCACAATACGAGGCAGGGATACCAAAGATTGTCATATATCCGGTATCCCTGTTACCACCCTCTAAATTTCTCTTTCTGGGCAATTTGAGGGCACTTCAGGCTAGAAACCCCGCCTTTGCCCATCAAATGCTTTGTGCTTGGTGGCCACGGCAATTTTGAACACGTTTTGAGCGTGGTAAATGTTTGAAACATGCCCAAATTGACAAAATATGACCTGGCCACCAAATCACCAGATCCCGTATGTAGTCTTAAGTGCGCTCAGAATGCGCAGACAAGTGCATTTACAGGTTTGGACAATGAGCCCTGGCGGCACTGCGGCTGTTTCATTGATGCCACTTATTACCGTGACCACGCTCAGTTCGCGGTAGATAATCGTCGACCCCCCCCCCCCCCCCCCCCCCTTCCCCCGCCGACGAGCGAAAAGACATATTTGTCTCGGAATATATCGGAATACGCCACGAATAGCATACGGATCTTCCGACTCGTCGCTGCAATGACACAAATCATTATTTCCCTTCCGGTGAACCCAATCAAATGTTATGGTATAAGCGACAATAGTTACCGACCTGTAGCTGTGCCGTAATCGTAACGTATTATACTATACTCCTAACGTACTACGAGTACTTTATGCGCGGTGCAAGATCTGTAAAATCGCAATCAATTGGGAAATGCGCGGGCGCATGCTCTACGACAGTCTTCGGTGCCCCCTCCTTGCAGTGTCCTGCAGCTTGCCAAAGCCTGATTCCGGCTATTACTAGGCTGAGAACGCCCCCTTGCGTGTGTCCGCGTGGTCTCACAGGGACCTGTGGAGCGTGCTGGATGTCTGGGTGCTGCTGCTCGGCATCCTGACGGGCGCGCTGGGCATGACGTCCATGGCCATCACGCCCGCCGTCAGCTCCATCGCCGTCTTCTTCTCCTGGCTCAAGGTGTTCTACTTCCTGCGCGCCTTCACCACAACCGGCAGCCTGGTGCGCATGGTGGTGCAGATCGGCTACGACATGCGCTACCTGCTGGTGCTCCTCATGGTGGTCATGCTCGCGGCCGCGTCGGCCTTCTTTGTGCTGATGCCTCTCAACTACGAGCCCGGAGGCGACTGCGACCCGGAGGTGCTCGCGGAGCTGCTGCAGCGCGCCAAGGCTGGCAAGGAGGTGACGGCAGCGGAGCTCAGCGAGCTGGCCGAGCAGTGCCAACCTCCGCGCAGCTTTTGGGACACTGTGCTCAAGGCGTTTGGGATGATGCTGGGCGCCTTTGACATCGGCTCCTTCGACGCGCTCAAGGAGTACCGCGTGCTGGGCCAGATCCTCTTCATCATGTACGCCGTCCTGCAGATGGTGCTGCTGCTCAACTTGCTCATCGCCCTCATGGGCGACTCGTACGAGAAGGTGCAGGAGAAAGCCAAGACGGAGGCGCTGCGCGAGCGCGCCGGTTTGCTCGTGGAGATCGAGCTGGTCGCCGGGGAGAAGTACCTGCGGCGGAACAACTACTGCCCGCGCTGGCTGCATGCGCTGCTGCCCAAAGAGACGCTGCAGGTGCGCTTTTGTTTTGCGCAGGCCAAATGGCCACCCCCCGCCCCGTGTAGGAAAGGGTGTGCTTTGCGGCGGTCGTCTGACCGGCGCCGCGTGGTACCTGCCCACAGATGGGCGAAGTGAACAACCGGAATCGCGAGTGGGCCGGTATCACAGGGACGATCCGCCAGGACCTAGACGTCTACCTCGCCAACCTCCGGCTCCAGATCCGCGACGAGATGGAGAAGAAGAACGACGCCATGGTGACCACGATGACCGGGCAGCTGGCCGACATGCTCAAGATCATGCAGCGCGACCTCATTGCTGCCAACCAGCAGATGATGCCTGGCGCAAGCGGCGTGGAGCTTGATGACAACACGACGATACAGCGCCGGCAATCTGTGGTGCGGCGATTCAACTGATGTCGTCGTTCTGGGGATAGTGCCGCGAGGCAATGGCGAAGCAACTGGGGGGGACCTGTAGTGCTATACAGCCGCTGCCGTTCATCACACCTGTAGCCATGCAGACTGAAATCGATTGTTCAGCATGGCATGTTCAATAGCGACCACTACAACCACAGCGGTATCGGCTCCTTGAAAGAGCTGGGCTATTTAATATCTGTAATTTTATTATTGTATCTGGTGGCAACAGTCCCACGGAATGTGCCGCAGCCACGCCAAGGGGGGGGGGGGCACAACTACCGCACTCTCTTTGCCTGCTGCTGCCTGCCAAAGCCTGTGCAGTCCTCTAAAGATTGAATGCGGACATACTTTGCCCAATCATTAATACCATCAGAAAAACTAGCAGTAAGGATCCCCCTTTCCGACCCGCATTGAATAGGCGCTTTATTATTTCTCGGAACTGGATGATATTCATCTGCGGCCTGCTGGCTTGCTATATACTACTGCTGAGGAGTTGACGAAGTAACACCATTATTATACCAATACCGGCGACTCACTTAATATATCCAGATATGGTCTATATGAATATACAAACATAAATATATATACACCTGCCCACAAAAGCCTTGCCCCCCTTGTCAAGCATCAATTGTACATTGGCCCATTATGAGCCCTCACCGTCGTTTCCGGCCGCGCCCTTCCATGTGTCATACGTGAACACGGCATCATGCGTGGGGGAGCCCTAAGTGGCGTTTGTTGTGCTCTCGTTGTTAAAGCCATACGTGTGCGTGTCATTGTTCAGGCTTGGCAATGAATTTGATAACCCAATGTCACGAGGGCACGAATTTTTATATCGCACGTATATGCGTTCTATCTGTACGGATGCACGCCAAGAGTTAGCTCTACCATCGTAGAGCACATTCACAAAGGCGCGCTCTCCCCACCGTCGGCATGCAAGCAAGTGAGCAGTTCCCGCAAAGCGGCCCATACTGCGGTAATGGCTTGCTCCAAAGCCAGCCCACCTACAGCTGCTGTCCGCATTCAATGCGCCCTTGGTAGAGCCGGGCTTCAGCCCATACTGCGCAGGGGTGCAGCCCCCGAGTCAGCGGGTGGGTCCATATGGTCACCCGCTAGGGAATCGTCCAGGGTATGTGGTAGGGCCGGCCATTAATACTGTATTGCTGATCTTGTAATGCTGCTTTTTTTGAGGGGGGGGGGGGGGGGGGTAATACTGCTTGGGTTGGGTACTGGCCTTTTTGTAATGCACACCAGTAGTCAGCAAGCTTTTACGCGGCTTGTAGATTTAATCTGTTTTACAAATTAATACGTCTCTTAAAAGACAAGGTACATCCCTTGTCCGCTCGGTAGAGCGGTCGTCTCGTGTGCGAGAGATACCGGGTTCGATTCCTGGCCGATGTATTTCGGCAATATCGGCCCGGCGTGTCCCGGGTTTACTCGGTTGATGCATTAGCCCTTCGGGGTTCGAATGAGGCAATGGTCTGTTGGCTATGCCAGACCTACGACTGCAGTTGGCGCACGAGGTCAAGTGCTGGGGCGGCTTCGGCCGATGTCCCGGGGCGAACTTTACTTTTACTTTTACGTCTCTTAAAAAATAAATTACTGACAAATCTAACGCTAAAAGCAGTATTACCGGGAAAAACACAGTATTACAAGATCAACACTACAAGCCGGCTAAAAGCGGCCCGCATCCCGCACCAGGCTCAACCCAAGAGGTAGGGGCACCTCCACAAATCCCCGGCGCGAAGCGCCGCTTAGCACATGTATGTATATCTATTTATATACATTATATTATATACGGTTTTCGATTTTTCATATATAGATTCGATTAGTCTATATGCATATGGTGTTCATACTGCAATCACAAAAAATGAATCGTTAATCTATACATGTAACTGACTGATTAATACCGAAGATTCTTTGGATCAGCTGGACTTCTTGCACACGAATACGGCAATCATTCTACAGAATGTGATGTGACAAACATCTTAGGGAGAGACTCTTAAATGGCACTTGCCCGAGAAATATAGTTCCGTGTCACTTCGATCTATCGCATTTGCGGCTGCTTCACTATGTTTCGGTCCCTACTGCTGCGCTTTAGTTTACCAGTGCACTACTTCTCTGCCACTGCTGACCATTTCTTAGCGCGGACCCTGAATCACTAACTGTGCTGAGTATGTATATGAATGACATGCGATGATGGATGCTGGCCGACATGTGACGACATTTGGGCGAAATGGCGGACCGGTGCCTCACCGGTGGACCGGTGGAAAGCATGACTGGCTTACACTGTATGCAGTAGCTATAGTAGCCAGGTACAGCAGATGTGACACTGCCTGGCGCATTCGTCTGGTCGCATCTGTAACTCGATATAAAGCTGGAGCATCATTGGTGAATGGGGCGCACCAATTATGCTGAGACTTTCCGCGGCTTCCGCAGCTATCACCATCGGCATATCCTTGCGTCTCTTACAAGCTGCCGCCTGTTGGAGGCCGGTGAACAGGCCGCTTCCCAATTTGTCAAAGGCTACATCCGCGAGTCCGCGCCTTCCCCCGCCCATGGCCCCGCCCTGAGATGTGTGCGTGTCAAGATGGACAAGTCAGCCATCAGTGCTCTATGATCACAGCCCAAGCGAGCCATGTTGTATGAAATCAGCAAATCTGCATTTATGCATTACAATCATGCTGATGATGGAGCACGCCTGTGCTCCGGCACGCGGCCGGCGCATACGGATATCAGTCAAAAGACCATGCTATGTCTGGCTTTAATAACCAGTTAAAATCGAGACTAGGGGTTTCCAGCTCGCACTACCCATGCCCTCAGTTATAGCACTTCAGCTCCCGGGCCATCTCCAGCAGTAGATCGCGATCCATATTCACGACCGACTTGTACACGCCGTAGCAGACAGTCCCCTCAAGATTCTCCTGGATCACCTGTGGGATGAGCAGACGCAAGCATTAAGCGCTTGTACCACGCATAGTGTACAGCGGAGCAGCAGTCTCTCTGCGGAAAGGAAGGGCAAGGAGGGTAAGTTGTGGGCGGGGGGGGGGGGGGGGGGGGGGGGTTGGTCACCTCAGTCATGGGGTCCGAGGGCTTCTTCAAAACCATGACCGAGCAGTCGTTTTCCCCTACCCATAGCTCGCGGTCTTCTACATCTAGGTGACGCCCGGCACGCTGGTACAGCAGCAGCGCGCAAAATGCTACCCAGTCGAACACCACGTAGCGTCCCTGGAGGTGCGGCGCAAACCAACACTCCGCAATACATTTCAGGAGCCCTGCGAATTGGGATGTCGGAAAGGGGCAGACGTCAGCGCAGGTTTCATCATGGGAGATTGGCCCGAGTCAAAGTTAAACCCCCGGGGACTGTAGCGTGGGCCCACCTTCCAGCTCCAGCGCCTTCACGAGCTCCACGTCGTTCTCAAACTTGAGGATATCCGCGGTGCAGTTGTTGCTCACAAACAGCAGCGGGCAGTTGAACTTCTTTGTCAGCTCCATAATCTCCTTCGGTTTGTGGTATATGCAGTTCATGCCAGCGCGCGGGTCCCTGCCCGGCACGCGCAGCGTCTGCGGCTTGCGCTCCGCCAGGACACCGCCCATCAGGGGGATCGGGAAGTTCGAGGCCCGTATCTTCTGCGCGAGGTTCGGGCAGCGTTCTATCAGGGGCTGCATGTATCCCGACGACCCCATGAGGTCGAGGATGACGCTGGTGACGGAAGGGTCATTGACCAGCTCCACCAGCTTGTCGATCGTCGTCCAGTTGGTTTCATTCTCTGCGGGCGCGCACAGCGAATGCTCAGCACACTTGACTGGGCCGACATGTCTGCCACGCTGGCCACCTGGGCCCCTGGTTAGGGCGAGCGCACCTTGCGTTTTGGGGATGATCTCCAGGGCCGGCTTGTACTTGTCCGGCGAGTTCATCAACGCGAAGATGTTCTTCTCGTTGAGCGGCCCCCTGAGGATGGATCAGGACGGCGCAGGGTCAGTGTACACCAGGGCAAGTCACAGGCAGGCAGGAGAAATACAACACCGCAGGCAGATATCCAATGATACATGAGAACATAATATCGAATATCGCAACCAGGAGGATGGAGTCCTGCAATTCTTCTAGAATGGGCACATAAATGCAGGTTACAGACCAACTCTGGAGGAAAAAGTGTGCGCCCAGAAACAGTAGAAAGAAAGAAGAGGAGGGGGGGGGGGGGGGGGGGGTACCTGACGACATGTGAGCTGGGGCAGAGGAAGCGCAGCATCCTGCCGCACTGGTCCATGGATACCTCCGCCTTGTCGTCCGTGATGCTCACATCCCTATCTGCCGCGCGCTCCTCAGGAACCTGCAATTAGGGAAGGCAAGCCTCAGTGAGTTGCTGCAAATGGGCTCTGTGGGCCACATGTCTCTAGTTACTGCCACATGCTAACCAGAGAGCGAACGCACCACGACTGCAAAGGAGAGATCTTTTGTGACTTTACTCAATACTTCTCCAGCTCGAGCAATGAGGTAGCCTGCCGGGAGGAGGGGGCAGGTCCAGGTGTCAGTAAGGCCCAGAATGCTTGCACAGGTCCGCCAGAAAAAAAACAGAAAAGCAAGTCGGGGAGATGAGGAGGGGGCTGGGGGCGGTTGGCGGGGAAGGGGGGGAGGGGGGTGCACCGTCGAAGTCGCTGGGGTCGCCGCTCTGGATATAGAGGCATCGGCCCTCCGGCAGCCGGCTCCGCAGCGTCGGCTCTCGCAGGTTGCCCAAAAACTTCAGGCAGTTGCCGGGCTTCCGCCACCGCGCGGAGGTGTCCTCATTGCCGGTAAGCGAGCCCGGACCGGCTGCCTCTCCGGACATGCGCCGCTGCTGCATGTGGCTGAGGTCGTCAAAGTCGTCGCCCACAAAGTTGGGGTCCAGCTTCGGATTGATGGCTGGGTCGTCCCCCGCTTGCACGGCCAACGGGTGGCCGTTGCTAGCCAGATAAGTCTTTTGGGGATGTGGTGGCGTGGCGGTGGGGATGTCCGCGCTGCTGCGAGGCGACGATCCCCAGGCCTCGTCAACTCTGGAAGAAAGCGCGGTGGGCAACAAAGAGTTGTGTGTGTGTGTGTGTGTGTGTGTGTGTGTGTGTGTGTGTGTGTGTGTGTGTGTGTGTGTTGGTGGTGTGTTGTGGGGGGGGGGGGGGGGGATCCTAGTCAGTCGTCTATGGGCGGAGCAATAGTAGGCTGCCTCAAAGGGGCCACCGCCCCTTTGCATGACCCCACTTCTACCAACTCACAGCGGTCCACCCTACGCAGCTGAGCATCTGGCACAGCTACCGCCCCCCCCCCCCCCCCCAAAACACACACACACACACACACACACACACACACACACACACACACACACACACACACACACACACGTCGCGATTTTTTGGGGCTCAACCAGCTCTGCAAAGGCATGCAGCTGGTGAATAAAGCTTTGACTTTACTCACACTGGCATTAGAGGACAAAGAAGGAAGTAGAGATGGGGGAGGGGTAAACTATTATTGCCCCCCCCCCCCCCCCCCCCCCCCCCCCCCCCCCCAGCTTTTCCAGCCCAAGGTTTATTTCCAGCTCGTGTGCTTGCCGCGCACAGGGAGATGCTCGCGGCGAGTGGTGTCGGAGAAGGAAGGGGAGCGGGGTGCAGGGCGCGGAGGGTTCACCTCTTTATTCTGTCCGTCTTGTGCGTGCCCGGCGCCTCCACGTCGCCCAGGCAGTTTCGGCACAGGGAGAATAGAGACATGTGATGTGCCGAGTGGCGCGCACGGCCGCCACCCTCCGACAGGGGCGACCGCAGGTATGCCCGGATGGACGGGTGGCCGCGTCGCAGACGTGCTTTGGGCTGTACGAGTACTACTCGCAGCGCGTGCCTCGACGTGTCCTGCTGATTGGAGCTTGGGCTCAGAAACCGGGCATGCCGGCCCACCAGCAGCCCAGCGACAATTCCGCGTGAAGCTCCGCCGCCGCCACGGCCCAGATGTATTACCGCGGCTGATTCCTGGGGATGATCCTCCCCACACTCCAGTTGGGCAGTCCTTACTTGGCCAGCGCCGCGGGGTGTGCCTCGCGGCGCCCGAAGTTCCCTGGGCGGCGGGTTGTGTTTTGCCGAGACCGGCGGTGCGCAAACCCCCTCGCAGCTCCCGGGGTTGAGCGAGTGCGGGGTCAGACGCCGGCCTTCGCACGTCTCCAGGTCCCGTCGCTAGGCGAGACGATAGCCGAGATTTACCTGCCCAAACGCGAGCTTGGTGCTGGGTCGGGAGCCAGCTGGGTGGGTGAGGCCGGGCGGGTTGAGCAGGACCGCACCCGCCTGGGAGCGTCTGTGCGTTACGTGCAGGGCGAAAATAAATAGCACGGAAGTGCACGTGCCCTGCCGTAGCCGCCTCACAGTCCCGCAGCAAGAGGAGTTCTGCCTGTTCAAAGACAGCGCGACTATGTGAGTTGAGTCCCTGTACCAACCAGCTGGCACCACGAGAGTGACGCCTCGAGCAGTGCTGAACGCGGCGGGTGTGCTGGCCCAGAGTATCCCCCGCCAGCCTCAGCTGATAACAAGCGCACGCGCCCTCCTCGCTCGTGCGTGCTGGTACCTACAGCAGTACTCGAAGTCGAAGGAAAGGATATACTGCACGAATGTACGTCCCGGCTGGGGCACCAACGTCTCGACGGGCCCACCAAAGATCAGCTGAGAGTGGCTGCTGCTGTGCACGAACCCGCGAGCTTCTCCTTCAGGTCTTCTGAATATTGACGGCAACAGGTGCAAGTGGCGCTGCTGCGAAGCCCGCTTGAGGCGACAAACCGAGTTGGTCACCCAGCAGCAGGCAAGGAAGAGCCCGCGAATGCGCTGGCGGCAAAAACCAACCCGGTACGACAACGTACAGGCGACGAAGATACTTGCGATACAGTACTTCGCAGTGGTCGTCCGCTATAGAAGGTAAAGTCGGTGCTTGGAAGCTCACCGAAGGCTGTGGGACGTGGACCCGAAGTAGGCTCGGTTCTGCCGCACGCGCGCCTGATCGGTTCCCTCGCGGAGGGCGAGGGTGTGTACACTGGGGCTAGTGCCAGCCACGCCGTATCCGGATGTGGGCCCATCGTCGGAGCTGCACCCGCGCGCATGCCGCCTGCCACAAACGAATCCCTGGATGCCGGCGGGGCGGCGGGCCACTGCCGCGC